>JAVYIG010018403.1:0-20223 GCA_035222895.1 Strongylocentrotus droebachiensis | reverse complement strand
TTACGAGACGTATGACGTCACCATCACGTGCAAAAGTTGAACCAGTCACAAACTTCGACTAGATCTCGTTTGGTTGGACTTGCTGACGCTGCATGTTATTTCTTCCTCTTGGACTGCTATAAAGTGATCTGCTTGGAACTGGGTACCGAGTTTTGAGAAGTTTCAGAGTTTACTCTTATATCAAGTAGGCTATTTCAAATTGAGCACATTACATGATTCTGATGACGGTGAGTCTGGACAGTCAAATATGACTAGAATAGAATAACAAGGCTGGAATCGTTTCAGGATGCTCGTCTTTAAATAATAAGTATCATCATTTCCCCAGTGTTCATCAATTTGAGCCGCACGCACCGTCGTGTTCAATGCAGGGCTCGATTTCTCTGCAAGGACTGCCATTACGGACTATATCGTTAGACTTGTTAACCAGTAGTTTATAGTTTATTATTCCTCTATTATTATTACATCGAAACAACTCGTCGTTCAGATCATCTAAACTAAAGGCGGTGAATGACGCCATTGATCTGCATTCAAAGGTCTACTAATATACACAAAACGTAAGTAGTTCATTTACTATTTCATATTTTAGAAAAATTACTATCTTTAATAAGAGTCATAGAAAGAGACGATTACAGTAAAGAGTTACATGTAGCTTGTATCAGCTGAAAGCAATAATAATGAAGATGATTAAAATTACTTACTTTCTTAATGATGTATTCATTTATTTATATCTATATACAAACCAACATCTCCGACTGAAGAGGTCAGTTTACAACTAGAATGAATCAACATATACAAATTGAATTTCACAATAGTATTATAATACTTTAGAATGCACAACATATATCTAGTATATATATATAAAAAAAAGAACATTGCACCATTAGACTTTTGCACGTGATATCAAAGAAGTATTGGAAGAAAGATAAAGGTACAGAGGGAGATAATCGAAATAATCGAAGAGATGGAAAATGAGAAAGAGAGCCGAAAGTCAGAAAGAGGGAGACAGAGAGAGAGAAAGAAAGAAATGTTGAATAGACACCCATTTTCATAAGTATGTGCAAACGAGTATTTGCATGATTTGAGACATTATATATGAATGTATTTCATTTTCTTTCTTCTTTGGTATACAACAACACTGGCAGAGTATTGTGGGGGCGATGGCGAAACTTTCCGAGGAGGGGAGTGGGGGGGGGGGGGTTGGGGGGCACCAATAAAAGGGGGCGAGGCGCTCAAAAAGGATAACTTTGGATTCGAATATACATCTCATCTCCAAACTGCAATGGGAGCAAACAGCTCCAATCAAAATCAATGATGACATAACCAGCTTTACACATTTCAAAAGAGGATTATTATCCCCAACTTGGTTCACTCCCGTGCACAGAGTTGATATTTCAGCAAATTTTGAGATATAAAGAGTGTCAGTATTGGAGTTGTGAACATCAGTGATTTCCGCTGTTGTGCTGCTGACATTGACAGTGTGCATAAAGGGATAAAGATATGCAATTATCTCTGAATACTGTCCAAACTAAAGAGTTTTGCCTAAATATGAATTATAAAAAGTCACGTCTACGATTTTGAGTAAGGCAGAGGAATAGCCCATACTCTGTGTGGAGTAATAGATGGCATTTTAATCAAGCCGGGCAATACTTGCAATAACCCAACACATAATGTAATTGATAATGAAAGGTGCTTAAACAGAATATCATTGTAGGAAGAGTAAAAGAAAGAAAAAAGAATTATTTGGGAAATATTATAAGACAACATTGTCTCTTGAAATATTTCTTTAAGGAAAAGTAAAAAGATACTACACCGTAAAGAAAGACGAGAGCGTCTTGGAGAAAAGGTGAACAGATTTACACAAACCGTTCATGTATATTTCATGTGCCAGTTGGCTAAAAGATTCTTTGACACCGCCTCCTCCTTTGCCACGAAATAAACAAAAAGAAAGCAAAATAAAAACAACCTCTCCCGAAAAGAGGTCCCCTTTTCGGGAGAGGGGGGGGGGGGGGGAGGGGTACATGTGCGCATTTGCCCCTCCCCTTCCCCCCTCCAGGATCCGCCACTGGACATGTCAACCAATATTTGCTACAATACATTTCAGTCGAAAGAATTGCAGTATGTTTATATTCGCACATAGTTATACCAGCCAATATAAAGATTAAAAAGAAGATCTCATAATTATAGGCTATTCAAAAACACAATAATATTCATTATTGCGATTTTTGAGAGTAGTTGTACTGTTCTTGATGTCATTTCTATTACTAATATTATTATTACTAAAATAAACAATTTAAAAATGTATAATATAGTGTAAGTTTCAATGAAAAATAATTGACTACTCTAAAAATATTACCGATAGTGCCTTGGATGAAAGTTGTAGAAGACATTCATGTAGGCAACGTGATCATTATGATATCTTATCTAAATGAATATAACTTAATATAATTCAAATCTCGATAATATTCAAAAGGTCAGCTAAAGTTAGTACATGATTACCGTTTGTTTCATGTTATTAAAACACATTTATATTATGTTCTGAAATCTCCAATATTTCTTAATTTGTTACCATGGTTTCGGCCTAGCGGTCACGTCCATCACGCGTTTATTGACAACAGACAGTTGAATGTTCCGGTAAACAGAATGTCCTCATTTACAATTATGTTAAATTCATTTTTATTTAATTAGTTTAAGAAAAAAAATATATCAATTTTCCCCACTGTTTCCATAGCAATCGTATTTTTAAACATGACTGACACATGTGATAAGTTACATTTGTAATCAAGTGAGAAACTTAAAGAATAATGAAGAAAATGAAGTAGAATCAACCTTGTTGAAGATCACATCTACTGCGAAATACGTACACAAACATGATAATGTTGGTGAAAACTTTCCAGCTTGTGTGTGTGTTAATACCATGATTTGACATGATACAGGGGGATTTATAATTTTAACTATCTATAATAAGCAAACTTCACCCATCACTCAGAAACAATGAGGGATTAACCGAAAGATATCAACATTTATCTTCATAATATCAGTCATGAACAAAAATAGAAACTTCCCTTCCCCATACACACTCCAACATACTGTCTGGGTTACGAGACGTATGACGTCACCATCACGTGCAAAAGTGAAACCCGTCACAAATCTTGACTTGATCCTGTTCGGTTGGACTTGCTGACGATGCATGTTATTTCTTCCTCGTGGACTGCTATAAAGTGGTCTGCTTGGAACTGGGTACCGAGTTTTGAGAACTTTTTGAGTTTACTCTTATATCAAGTAGGCTATTTCAAATTGAGCACATAACATAATTCTGATGACGGTGAGTCTGGACAGTCAAATATGACTAGAATATAATAACAAGGCTGGAATCGTTTCAGGAGGGTCGTCTTTAAATAATTAGTCTCATCATTTTCCCAGTGTTCACCAATTTGAGCCGCACGCACCGTCGCACAGTGGGCCAGGGAGGAACCAAAGTGCGCCAAAATTCATGTTTGGAGATTTCTTTTTTATAAATCCAGAGGAAATGTTTGAATTTCCAGGGATTTTCGCCTAAATGTTATTACCAACCTATTCTCTGATGTCTAAGCTTTAAGTTGATACCAGATTTGGCTGCCCGATTCTGCCCGTTATTATGTTGGAGTTGTTTTCCTTGCAACATTGCCCCGAAAAATGTGTTTATTTTGGTCCGCGGTGTCAGAACAAGTGTCACGCGCCCCCTCGCGCCGTGATTTATGACCACGAATACTTCATGATTCATCCGCGGACCCCAAAAACCCACATTTTCGGGGCAATGTGGCAAGGGAAATCGGCTCTAACATAACAACGGGCAAGATCGGGCAGCCAAATTTGGTATCAACCTGAAGCTTAGACATCAGAGGAAATGGTGGTTTTAAAATCTAAGCGGTACACCGCGGAGATCTAAACATTTCTTCTGGATTTATAAAAAACATGGATAATTAGTCCATTTTTCAGTGAATTACCCTATAATATATCATGAAGATTGTGTTTCTATTAATTTTAACCCATTCATTCAACGAAATGAACTATCAGGAATATGTGAGAGCAATTTCATATCAATAACTTAAAAACTTCATGTTGAATTGAAAGATTTATAAAATAAGTCACTTTTGCACTAAAACTGTGAATATGTAGGAATTTGCTGTTTGAAGTAGTAAATTTGTACCCTTATTGTGCATACCGGAATTAAATATTTCACTGAGGTATTCCTCTATGTTTTACCTTTCAACTGGGCAAGAACAAAATTGAAAAAAATAAATCACCCAAACTTAGTTTTGGCGCACTTTGGTCCCTCCCTGTCCCACTGTCCGTCGTGTTTAAGCAGGGCTCGATTTCTCTGCAAGGACTGCCATTACGGACTATATCGTTAGACTTGTTAACCAGTAGTTTATAGTTTAGTATTCCTCTATTATTATTACATCGAAACAACTCGTCGTCCAGATCATCTAAACTAAAGGCGGTGAATGACGTCATTGATCTGCATTCAAAGGTCTACTAATATACACACAACGTAAGTAGTTCATTTACTATTTCATATTTTAGAAAAAATAATATTCGTATTTGAGAGTCATAGAAAGAGACTATTACAGTAAATAGTTAGCTTGTATCAGCTGAAAGCAATAACCCTGAAGATAATGAAACTTACTTACTTTCTTAATGATGTATTCATTCATTTATATCTATATACAAACTAACCTCTCCGACTGAAGAGGTCAGTTAACAACTAGAATGAATCAACATATACAAATTGAATTTCACAATAGTATTATAATACTTTAGAATGTACAACATGTATATAGTATATATATATATAAAGAAGAACATTGCACCATTAGACATATGCACGTGATATCAAAGAAGTATTGGAAGAAAGATAAAGGTACAGAGGGAGATAATCGAAATAATCGAAGAGATGGAAAATGAGAAAGAGAGCCGAAAGTCAGAAAAAGGGAGACAGAGAGAGAAAGAAAGAAATGTTGAATAGACACCCATTTTCATAAGTACAAGCAATGTTACAACATGTGAGTCGTCAATCTACGTTTTTCTCTCAGAATTTTACCAATTTTACCAATTTTACACTTTCTTGCCAGCAATATTTTGCTAGTAATGTGGAGGTATTACTCTATAGCAGCAGCAAACATCCTTGTAGATATATACTGGGGCTATTAAGTGGTAAAATTTAGAGTTTGGTTTGCTTCACCAGGAACTGGAATTGGATATCTTGCTTTGTATTGTCCCACCTGTATACATTAGTGTAAGTACAGAACTGCATTGTCTGCTTTGTACGATCCTGTATTACTATCACTGAGTATTGCTGTCATTCTCTTCAACGATAGTCAACTATCACCATGTCTGTTGCAAATGCATTTGACTTGCTGGAGGTGGAAGGTGCTCTCGATGCGGACGTGTCATTTAGACTTGATGATGTAGTACAGGGTGCGATGGAGCACATTCCTGAAGGGGGCATTAAAGGTAATACAAAATTTTGGGAAATTTTGAAAATTGATATATTTGGATGCCCCTGTGGATGTATTATAAGCACTAAAAAAATTAGCCCCTAAAACACTTCTGTTTTCGAGAAAAATTAAATATAAACATTTACCTGTGCTCCCGGTAAATTTTGATAAATTTCAAATAGCGCCTATGGCCGAAAAATGGTAGCTACGACCATGAAAATCTCAGAATATTTAGTTGTAATATATAATTTCCAAACAGGAATAGCTAATCGGTCGATTTTAGTCAAAAAACATTGTTTCAAAGCTAAATTAACATCTTGACCTTGAGAGAGAGAGCTATACAACATAAAGAGTTTATTATTTATAATTTCAACCGCGACAACGATCAATGAATATTGTAGGAACGCATATGCTTCCAATATTTTAATTTGAACCAAATTCATGACCCCATACCAAAACTTTGTAATACCTTTAACCGGCAGCTAGTGGGAGATGTTGTCAAAACGATGGTTGCTGCATTGCTACCAGTGATGCAGTCGATAGCTGCACAGGTGTCTCCCAAGGTTTCGGTGCTGAAGGTGCAGGAATCCCTGCAGAAGCATGATGTGCGGCTCGATGAGATGGAGCAGTACTCCAGAAGGGACAACATTGTGCTGCGGGGGGTGCCGGAGAAGGAAGGGGAGAATAAAAATAAAAAAAAACCTCTCCCGAAAAGAGGTCCCCTTTTCGGGAGGGGGGGGGGGGGGGGTACATGTGCTCATTTGCCCCTTCCCTTCCCCCTCCAGAATCCGCCACTGGACATGTCAACCCATATTTGCTACAATACATTTCAGTCAAAAGAATTGCAGTATGTTTATATTCGCACATAGTTATACCAGCCAATATAAAGATTAAAAAGAAGATCTCATAATTATAGGCTATTCAAAAACACAATAATAATCATTATTGCGATTTTTGAGAGTAGTTGTACTGTTCTTGATGTCATTTCATTATTACTAAAATAAACAATTTAAAAATGTATAATATAGTGTAAGTTTCAATGAAAAATAATTGACTACTCTAAAAATATTACCGATAGTGCCTTGGATGAAAGTTGTAGAAGACATTCATGTAGGCAACGTGATCATTATGATATCTTATCTTAATGAATATAACTTAATATAATTCAAATTTCGATAATAATCAAAAGGTCAGCTAAAGTTAGTACATGATTACCGTTTGTTTCATGTTATTAAAACACATTTATATTATGTTCTGAAATCTCTAATATTTCTTAATTTGTTACTATGGTTTCGGCCTAGCGGTCACGTCCATCACGCGTTTATTGACAACAGACAGTTGAGTGTCCCGGTAAACAGAATGTCCTCATTTACAATTATGTAAACATTCATTTTTATTTAATTAGTTTAAGAAAAAAAGAATATCAATTTTCCCCACTGTTTCCATAGCAATCGTATTTGTAAACATGACTGACACATGTGATAAGTTACATTTGTAATCAAGAGAAAAAATTGAAGAATAATGAAGAAAATGAAGTAGAATCAAACTTGTTGAAGATCACATCCACTGCGGACTACGTACACAAACATGATAATTTTGGTGAAAACTTTCCAGCTTTTGTGTGTGTTAATACCATGATTTGACATGATTCAGGGGGATTTATAATTTTAACTATCTTAAGCAAACTTCACCCATCACTCAGAAACAATGTGGGATTAACCAAAAGATATCAACATTTATCTTCATAATATCAGTCATGAACACAAATAGAAACTTCCCTTCCCCATACACACTCCCACATACTGTCTGGGTTACGAGACGTGTGACGTCACCATCACGTGCTTGAGTGAAACCCGTCACAAATATTGACTTGATCTCGTTCGATTGGACATGCTGACGATGCATGTTATTTCTTCCTCGTGGACTGCTATAAAGTGGTCTGCTTGGAACTGGGTTCGCAAAACAAAGATTGTAATAGCTTCTTAAACATCAAATTTACGTATTCCGGTATGGATTCGTTTTATCATATGTTTGGCGCATGTATTATTACTTATCTTACGCAAACTGTAAAGGTCACTCAGAATCGACGCGCCTTTTTGCACGAAATTATATTTACATTTATTTTAATATGCATTATCAGGTATTACGTAAATATAATCTGCATGCATTTATGACAATTCTGTTATTCATCAACTACTAGCACCCAATAAAACATATAGTCTTGTCAGTTGAGGCGGGATGGAATTATAGAAATAAGACAGCAATCAAGAGGAGCGTGCTTTTTTTCTAGAGGGGTTGAAGGAATGAAGGGGGGGGGGGGGGGGCTCAAAAATTCCTTCGAGATCGCGACCTTACTGTCAATCAACTAGAACGACTATAAATCAACCTTCAAATAAATGTTGAGTATTGCTCTACAAATAACATTGTGAATAACACTGTATGAAATCACCTGAGAACGATTGATTAAAACGAATGAAACCGATATTTAGTGTGAAGTTTGCAGAATAATGAAGACAATAAAGTAGAATCAACCTTGTTGAAGATCACATCCACTGCGGACTTCTTACACAAACATGATAATTTTGGTGAAAACTTTCCAGCTTTTGTGTGTGTTAATACCATGATTTGACATGATACAGGGGGATTTATAATTTTAACTATCCTAAGCAAACTTCACCCATCACTCAGAAACAATGTGGGATTAACCGAAAGATATCAACATTTATCTTTATAATATCAGTCATGAACAAAATAAAATAGAAACTTCCCTTCCCCATACACACTCTCACCTACTGTCTGGGTTACGAGACGTATGACGTCACCATCACGTGCAAAAGTGAAACCCGTCACAAACATTGACTTGATCCAGTTCGGTTGTGCTGACGATGCATGTTATTTCTTCCTCGTGAACTGCTATAAAGTGGTCTGCTTGGGAACTGGGTACCGAGTTTTGAGAATTGTTTTGAGTTTACTCTTATATCAAGTAGGCTATTTCAAATTGAGCACATTACATGATTGTGATGACGGTGAGTCTGGACAGTCAAATATGACTAGAATAGAATAACAAGGCTGGAATCGTTTCAGGAGGCTCGTCTTTAAATAATAAGTCTCATCATTTTCCCAGTGTTCATCAATTTGAGCCGCACGCATCGTCGTGTTTAAAGCAGGGCTCGATTTCTCTGCATGGACTGCCATAACGGACTATATCGTTAGACTTGTTAACCAGTAGTTTATAGTTTATTATTCCTCTATTATTATTACATCGAAACAACTCGTCGTTCAGATCATCTAAACTAAAGGCGGTGAATGACGCCATTGATCTGCATTCAAAGGTCTACTAATATACACAAAACGTAAGTAGTTCATTTACTATTTCATATTTTAGAAAAATTTATATTCGTATTTTAATAAGAGTCATAGAAAGAGACGATTACAGTAAAGAGTTACATGTAGCTTGTATCAGCTGAAAGCAATAATAATGAAGTTGATTAAAATTACTTACTTTCTTAATGATGTATTCATTTATTTATATCTATATACAAACCAACATCTCCGACTGAAGAGGTCAGTTTACAACTAGAATGAATCAACATATACAAATTGAATTTCACAATAGTATTATAATACTTTAGAATGTACAACATATATATAGTATATATATAAAAAAGAACATTGCACCATTAGACTTTTGCACGTGATATCAAAGAAGTATTGGAAGAAAAATAAAGGTACAGAGGGAGATAATCGAAATAATCGAAAAGATGGAAAATGAGAAAGAGAGCCGAAAGTCAGTAAAAGGGAGACAGAGAGAGAAAGAAAGAAATGTTGAATAGACACCCATTTTCATACGTATGTGCAAATGAGTATTTGCATGATTTGAGACATTACATATGAATGTATTTCATTTTCTTTCTTCTTTGGCATACAATACAACTGGCAGAGTATTGTTGGGGCGAAGCCGAAATTTTTCGAGAAGGGGAGTGGAGGGCACGTGGAGGGCACCAATACAAGGGGGCGAGGCGCTCAAAAAGGATAACTTTGGATTCGAATATACATCTCATCTCCAAACTGCAATGGGAGCAGACAGCTCCAATCAAAATCAATGATGACATAACCAGCTTTACAAATTTCAAAAGAGCATTATTATCCCCAACTTGGTTCACTCCCGTGCACAGAGTTGATATTTCAGGGAAATTTCAGATAAAGAGTGTCAGTATTGGAGTTGTGAACATCAGTGATTTGCGCTGCTGTGCTGCTGACATTGACAGTGTGCATAAAGGGATTTAGATATGCAATTATCTCTGAATACTGTCCAAACTAAAGAGTTTTGCCTAAATATGAATTATAAAAAAGTCACGTCTACGATTTTGAGTAAGGCAGAGGAATAGCCCATACTACGTGTGGAGTAATTTGGCAATTTAATCAAGCCGGGCAATACTTAACTCATTGGTTTAAAGATACTATGTCCCTTTTGCAGCCAACCTCAAATTCTGTAGAACTTTGCAGGAATTATGAATATGTCATGTATGTGCTATCTGTGAAATTTAAACGTTAGCAGTGTCCTATTATTCAAATTATGCAAGGAAATCGATTTACTTGCTAGACTTCACTGTTGGACACTATTGAGTGACTGACTAACACTTTTTCTTCTTTGGTAATAACATACATAAAATGAGCTGTAAAGGGTCCATAGCATTTGTCTATACCAATAACCCACTTCTTGTAATGGCCAAAATTAAACTGATTGAATCTTTACGCATCATAAAACGTACGACCATTCGGTACAATGGTCTGAAAATCAAGAATATTACTTATTGGATCCATAGCCCCTTAGTCGATTCGACAACTATAGTCGTTATTTTCCCACTTAAAGACATTTTCAAGCCCCTTTTTTTTAGGGAAGTTCTAAATTAGTATTATCTTTCAAATGCCGTTGGAATTTAACCTTTTCATTTTTTGGGCCAGCAAATGGGACATAGTACCTTTAACCTTTATAATTTTAGTGCCATGGTCATAACGGTTTCAATAGAATCGCCTTGGTGAAATTTGTAGAAAAATATCGGAGCATTTCAGCATGATTTATCTTGCCTCCCCCACCCCCTCAACTTCAAATAAGCTAAAGAAAGATTGTAATGGCTTCTTAAACATCAAATTTACGTATTCCGGTATGGATTCGTTTTCTCATATGTTTGACGCATGTATTTAAAGAGAGGTAGCTTCTTCTACAGCAAAATTATTACTTATCTTACGCAAACTGTAAAGGTCACTCATAAAAGACGCGCGATTGCACGAAATTATATTTACATTTATTTTAATATGCATTATCAGTTATTAAGTAAATATAATCTGCATGCATTTATGACAATTCTGTTATTCATCAACAACTAGCACCCAATAAAACATAATCTTGTCAGTTGAGGCGGGATAGAATTATAGAAATAAGGCGGCAATCAAGAGGAGTGTGCTTTTTTCTAGAGGGGTTGAAGGAATTAGGAGGGGGTGGGGGGGGGGGGTGGAGGGGGCTCAAACTTCCTTCGAGATCGCGATCTTACTTGCAATCAACTAGAACGACTATAAATCAACCTTCAAATAAATGTTGAGTATTGCTCTACAAATAACATTGGGAATAACACTGTATGAAATCACCTGAGAACGATTGATTCAAACGAATGAAACTGATATTTAGTGTGAAATTTGCGGAGTAATGAAGAAAATGAAGGAGAATAAACCTTTTTGAAGATCACATCCACTGCGGACTACGTACACAAACATGATCATTTTGGTGAAAACTTTCCAGCTTTTGTGTGTGTTAATACCATGATTTGACATGATACAGGGGGATTAATGATTTTAACTATCTTAAGCAAACTGCACCCATAACTCGGATACAATGTGGGATTAACCGAAAGATATCAACATTTATCTTTATAATATCAGTCATGAACAAAATAAAATAGAAACTTCCCTTCCCCATACACACTCTCACCTACTGTCTGGGTTACGAGACGTATGACGTCACCATCACGTGCAAAAGTGAAACCCGTCACAAACATTGACTTGATCCAGTTCGGTTGTGCTGACGATGCATGTTATTTCTTCCTCGTGAACTGCTATAAAGTGGTCTGCTTGGGAACTGGGTACCGAGTTTTGAGAATTGTTTTGAGTTGACTCTTATATCAAGTAGGCTATTTCAAATTGAGCACATTACATGATTGTGATGACGGTGAGTCTGGACAGTCAAATATGACTAGAATAGAATAACAAGGCTGGAATCGTTTCAGGAGGCTCGTCTTTAAATAATTAGTCTCATCATTTTCCCTGTGTTCATCAGTTTGAGCCGCACGCACCGTCGTGTTTAAGCAGGGCTCGATTTCTCTGTAAGGACTGCCATTACGGACTATATCGTTAGACTTGTTAACCAGTAGTTTATAGTTTATTATTCCTATATTAGTATCACATCGAAACAACTCGTCTAATCATCTAAACTAAAGGCGGTGAATTACGCCATTGATCTGCATTCAAAGGTCTACTAATAAACACAAAACGTAAGTAGTTCATTTACTATTTCATATTTTAGAAAAAATTATATTCGTATTTAAGAGTCATAGAAAGAGACTATTACAGTAAAGAGTTAGCTTGTATCAGCTGAAAGCAATAACAATGAAGATTATGAAAAGTACTTACTTTCTTAATGATGTATTCATTTATTTATATCTATATACAAACCAATATTTCCGACTGAAGAGGTCAGTTTACAACTAGAATAAATCAACATATACAAATTGAATTTCACAATAATATTATAATACTTTAGAATGTACAACATATATATATATATTATTTATAAAGAAGAACATTGCACCAGTAGACATATGCACGTGATATTAAAGATGTATTGGAAGAAAGATAAAGGTACAGAGGGAGATAATCGAAATAATGGAAGAGAAGGAAAATGAGAAAGAGAGCCGGAAAGTCAAAAAAGGGAGACAGAGAGAGAGAAAGAAAAAAATGTTGAATAGACACTTATTTCATAAGTATGTGCAAATGAGTATTTGCATGATTTGAGACATTATATATGAATGTATTTCATTTTCTTTCTTCTTTGGCATACAACATAAATGGCACAGTATTGTGGGGGCAAAAAGGCGAAACTTTCCGAGGAGGGGAGTAGGGGGGGGGCACCAATAAAAGGGGGCGAGGCGCTCAAAAAGGATAACTTTGGATTCGAATATACATCTCATCTCCAAACTGCAATGGGAGCAAACAGCTCCAATCAAAATCAATGATGGCATAACCAGCTTTACAAATTTCAAAAGAGCATTATCATCCCCAACTTGGTTCACTCCCATGCACAGAGTTGATATTTCAGGGAAATTTCAGATATAAAGAGTGTCAGTATTGGAGTTATGAACATCAGTGATTTGCGCTGCTGTGCTGCTGACATTGACAGTGTGCATAAAGGGATAAAGATATGCAATTATCTCTGAATACTGTCCAAACTAAAGAGTTTTGCCTAAATATGAATTATAAAAAGTCAAGTCTACGAATTTGAGTAAGGCAGAGGAATAGCCCATACTCTGTTTGGAGTAATAGATGGCAATTTAATCAAGCCGGGCAATACTTGCAATAACCCAACACATAATGTAATTGATAATGAAAGGTGCTTAAACAGAATATCCTTGTAGGAAGAGTAAAAGAAAGAAAGAATAATTATTTGGGAAATAGTATAAGACAACATTCTCTCTTGAAATATTTCTTGGAAGGAAAAGTAAAAAGATACTACACCGTAAAGAAAGACGAGAACATCTTGGAGAAAATGTGAACACATTTACACAAACCGTTCATGTATATTTCGTGTGCCAGTTGGCTAAAAGATTCTCTGACATGGCTTCCTCCCTGCCACGAAATATACAAAAAGAAAGCAAAATAAAAACAACCTCGCCCGAAAAGAGGTCTCCTTTGGGGGGGGGGGGGGGGGGGGGTACATGTGCGCATTGGCCCCCCCCCCCCACCCCCCCCCTCCTCCAGGAATCGCCACTGGACATGTCAACCAATATTTGCTACAATACATTTCAGCCGAAGGAATTGCAGTATGTTTATATTTGCACATAGTTATACCAGCCCATCTAAAGATTAAAAGAAGATCTCATAATTATAGGCTATTCAAAAACACAATAATAATCATTATTGCGATTTTTGATAGTTGTTGTATTGTTCTTGATGTCATTTCTATTACTAATATTGAAAAATGAATGAAATAGTGAATAATGAAAAATAATTGACTACTCTAAAATTATTACCGATAGTGCCTTGGATGAAAGTTGTAGATGGCATTCATGTAGGCAAGGTGATCATTATGATATCTTATCTTAATGAATATAGCTTAATATTATTCAAATTTCGATAATAATCAAAAGGTCAGCTAAAGTTATTACATGATTACCGTTTGTTTCATGTTATTAAAACACATTTATATTATTTTCTGAAATCTCCAATATTTCGTTATTTGTTACCATGGTTTCGGCCTAGCGGTCACGTCAATCACGTGTTTATTGACAAACAGACAGCTGAGTGTCCCGGTAAACAGAATGTCCTCATTTACAATTATATAAATATTCATTTTTATTTGATTAGTTTAAGAAAAAAGAATATAAATTTTCCCCACTGTTTCCATAGCAATCGTATTTTTAAACATGACTGACACATGTGATAAGTTACATTTGTAATCAAGTGAGAAACTTGGAATACTATATTGACATGCTTTCAATGTGTTTTTAAATTTCCAAATTACAAACGTATGAAATTTTTCAAAACTTCCAATTTTTGTATCCGTTACCATGGTAATAGTCCGTTGAGGTCATACCCACGGGCAACATTAGAGCAAAATAGCACTTTCCAGTAGCTGAGAGTCCTAACCATCTCTCTTTCTCAATTAATCTCTTTCTTTCTTTCACGCCTATAGATTCGATTCAAAGAGACACCACCCAAACTCTATCCATACTGGCGAGCAAACTCCATGAATTACTACTTGCAGATTTAGGTGATAGACTATCTGAAGGTAACATTTTGCTTGCATTACACCGAGTTCATAGACGTACATGTTTATATAGGTCCTATAATACTGCCAATATTATTATGAGAAAAATGTTTCATGCTTTGAATCAAGCTGTTTATTATCTTGCTCACAATGTTTCAAAGTGAACGTCTTTCCCCAGTGATTTTTAATAACAAACCGTTTAAAGAATCTGTTATCATCTGGATAAAGACTTTCCAAACTGACGCCATAGGTCGTGTGATGAACAATGGATGGATTTCAAAAAAGTTGATTATAGAAAGAGGAGTTCTTCAGGGTTGCCCATTATCAGCATTACTTTTTTTTTATCACAGTAGTGGAAATATTACCATGAAAAATAAGACAAAATAAAAAAGATTAAAGGGGGTTGATATATTCAGTGGTAATAGGTATCGATAGTTTAAAGATTTCCCAATATGCAGATGACACAACATTATTTGTGGAATCTGTTAATGATATACAATATACTATGAATGCAATTAACGATTTTGGAGACTATACAGGTCCGAAAATAAATTGGAAGAAGACAGAAGTAATGGAACTGAATATTGTAGATAATTTTGTTCATGATAATGACATTATGTTTACGGATCAACTTGTTAAATATCTAGGAGTATATGTAGGAGAAAATAAGAATTTCTTACAAGATTTAAACTGGACTGTACAAATAGATACAATTCGGAATGTATTAAATATGAGGAAAATGAGAGATCTTACTTTTTATGGTAGAATAATTGTTTTGAAAATGTTAGCGGCGTCACATATTGTCACTATGAACATAACGGACAAAAAAAGCGGACAAAATATACAGTTCCTCAGGTAGACAAAGGAACATCCCTTCGCTGCTATTATGTAAAAAGGTGAATATGCATGACACCTGTTCTACTGTATATGTTGTCCGCTTTATTTGTCAGTCATGTTCATAGTGTGTGTATACCGCAACTGTTGTACCAGTACCAAAACATGTTTTACAGATATTGAATAGACTATTGTTTTGTTTCCTATGGAATTCACAAAAAGATAAAATTAAACGCAATGTAATTTTAAGTGATATTGAGAATGGTGGATTAAATATGATTGATATTGCTACCCCCTAAGATAGTTATCCGGGGGGTTGTTGTCCTAGATGATGGTTGTCATAGGGGGTAGCTGTCTGGGGGATAGTTGTCCGGGGGTAGCTGTCCTAGGGGTATAGTTGTCTGGGGGTAGTTGTCCCGGGGGTAGTCGTCCTAGAGGGTGGTTGCCCTAGGGAGTAGTTGTCCTAGGGGGTAGTTAACTGGGGGTGGTTATCCGGGGGTGGATGTCCAGGGGTTAAGTTTCCGTAAGAACGTCGAGAACGGAATACCGAATCTCCTTCTTTCTCTGATAATCTAATAAAACGTCAAAGCTTCCGCGCTTTGCGCGGAAGCGGGGAAACTGAATTCAGACAAGGATTTAGAGTCGAGACCGGTACAACGAACCGTCTTCGTTCTCTAATAATTTAATGTAACGTCAAAGCTTCCACGCTTCGCGTGGGAGTGGGGAAACTGGATTCAGACAAGGATTTAGAGTCGAGAACGGTACAACGAATCGTCTTCTTTCTCTAATAATTAAATAAAACGTCAAATCTTCGGCGCTTCGCGCGGGAGGAAGGGGGGAAATGAATTCAGACAAGGATTAAGAGAAGAGAATGGTACATCGAATCGTGTTCTTTCTTTAATAATCTAATGAATCGTCAGAGCTTCCGCGCTACGCGCGGAGGAATGTGAACTTAATTAAAACAAGGATTAAGAGTCGAGAACGGTCCGACGAATCGTCTTCTTTTTCTAATAATCTAAAGAAACGTCAAAGCTTCCACGCTTCGCGCGGGAGGAGGGGGGGGGGGGGGGGGGGGGGTACTGAACTCAGACAAGGATTAAGAGTCAAGAATGGTACAACGAATCGTTTCTTTCTTTAATAATCTAACGAAACGTCAAAGCTTCCACGATTCGCGTGGGAGTGGGGAAACTGGATTCAGACAAGGATTTAGAGTCGAGAACGGTACAACGAATCGTCTTCTTTCTCTAATAATCTAACGAAACGTCAAGGCTTCCACGCTTCGCGTGGGAGTGGGGAAACTGGATTCAGACAAGGATTTAGAGTCGAGAACGGTACAACGAATCGTCTTCTTTCTCTAATAATTTAATGAAACGACAAATCTTCCGCGCTTCGCGCGGGAGGAAGGGGGGGGGGAAATGAATTCAGACAAGGATTAAGAGAAGAGAATGGTACATTGAATCGTGTTCTTTTTTAAATAATCTAATGAAACATCAGAGCTTCCGCGCTACGCGCGGAGGAATGGGAACTTGATTAAAACAAGGATTAAGAGTCGAGAACGGTCCGACGAATCGTCTTCTTTTTCTAATAATCTAATGAAACGTCAAAGCTTCCACGCTTCGCGCGGGAGGAGGGGGGGGGGGGGGGTACTGAACTCAGACAAGGATTAAGAGTCAAGAATGGTACAACGAATCGTGTTCTTTCTTTAATAATCTAATGAATCGTCAGAGCTTCCGCGCTACGCGCGGAGGAAGGGGAACTTGATTCAAACAAGGATTAAGAGTAGAAAATGGTACATCTAATCTTTTTTTTTTTTTTAATAATCTAATGAAACATCAGAGCTTCCGCGCTACGCGCGGAGGAATGGGAACTTGGTTAAAACAAGGATTAAGAGTCAAGAACGGTCCGACGAATCGTCTTCTTTTTCTAATAATCTAATGAAACTTTAAAGCTTCAGCGCTTCGCCGGGGAGGAGTGGAAACTCCCCCCTCCTTGCACCCAACCCCCTAGGGAGCGCTCTTTAAGTGATACGCACGCTTCGCGTGCTCACTACCGCCCACCTAAAATGAAATGCTAGCTACGCGCTTGGGGAGGGGGTGCAACCTGCCACACGCTTCTACCTCTTGGTTGCTTTGATCCATTGCCAAAAATATTTTGGCACCTATCACATCCCCCCCCCCCCCAACCACGGATACAAATCGACACCCTTGGTTGTTGTCCTAGATGATGGTTGTCGTAGGGGGTAGCTGTCTGGGGGATAGTTGTCCGGGGGGTATAGTTGTCTGGGGGTAGTTGTCCCGGGGGTAGTCGTCCTAGAGGGTGGTTGCCCTAGGGAGTAGGTGTCCTAGAACCCATTTGATATCTTAGATAAAAAGGGGAAATAATGAAATAATGATATGCCGATTGCTACACTAGCGAGTCTGTGTTCTTTTGCAATCCGTGTCTCGTCTGAGCTTGCCCTCTGTTTTGCCAAAAACAGCCATTGTAACTGAAAGTTCTAATTTAACCAAAAATGTATAGTATTAATACTAAAATAAATGTTTATTAGGTTTTCATTAAATAAAAAGAGCTAAAGGCCCTTACTGTACGAATAATAGCTCCTTTAATCATTGTTTGTTTATTTTTGTTTTATTTACACATGATTTTCTCTTTTTTTACCATTTGGCTTTACTCTAGACTTGCTCTTTCATTATTTCATTATTGATAAGTTTATTATTATCCATGTGAAATGCACAGGGGCGGTGGAACATCTTTCAAAGTGGGGAAGAGGGCACCAACAAAAAGGGGCACCTAGGGAAAAATAGGCACCTACATAGGGTAATCTCGAGGTGGGAAATATGAAATGAGACATTGGTATATAACCCTATATTTTAATCAATACATAGGAAAAGGATCATCTTCAAGATTGTCTCATCACGTAATCCAATATACTGCTTCAGCATAACGCTTTTCATGTGTGTATTATGGTTTGAAGGCTCATTTGGGTATGAATCTTATATTAGATAAATATCAATGGGGTTTGAACATAATATCATGAAAGAATGAACATTAGCTTTGAGGTTGCATCATTTATATCGATTCCGAGTGAGCGTAGCGAGGTAGCTTCAGGAAAAGTCGAGAAAAATGCCCCCCAGTTGCTTTGAATTAGAAGAACATGTGACGGAGGTTATGATAAATAATTTGTTTTAGGGAGAAGAGCGTGGCAAAACAACTTGGCTTGGCACGAATTGTGATTTTTTTTACGCGATTTACATGTCCCGCGAAGTTGCCTTGATTTGTAAAAGTCTCTCATTGCGTACTCCTGTACGTTCTTAAACAAAAGGGAAAACGATTACCTTGACATTCTTTAGTTTAAGAAGGGCAAAGGAATTAAAGGATTATATTTGTTTGTTTGGAAGATGCCTCTTTTAGCAAAATGAGTAGATTGATAGTTTAAAGGGGCTATTAAACGTTTGAGCGTGAAAAGAAAATATAAATTAAGTTACCATGATTTATCAATAGAATGGGCACTTTATATCAATTAAAACAAGCACGATCATCTTGTTAAATAAGGAGCAATTCATTCCTATGAAATTTGGCATCGTGGCTCCCTGCCCCGGCTAACAGGAAGGGTACCTGTTAGTAGTAGTACACATATACTTTAACATTTCGAAGCCTCCTCCCCCGCACACACACTGAGAGCGATACATTTCCATGATGACTGCAAACCTGCTAATATATACAGCATTTATTAAGTTTTCCACTATAACAAAAGCTATATTCATAATAAGTTTCTTAATCTTTACTCTTTTTTTTTTCCATAGGTATGGCGGCTCATGGAGGTATTGCCGATGATCTTCTCTCCAAGCTGGCTGAAGACATCGAGACGGGTGAGCAGATGGAGGCCTTAGGACGAACACTCGAATTCAGGGTCGCAGACATCAATAGATACACGGAGACCAATAGGATAGAAGGACGGGTGACTTGTAAGGGAACACGTGAGATGCTGTTTGACTGGAGACAGACCGTGAAGCCTTGCGACCAGCATCTCAGACTGGAACAAGCTCTCATTGACGCTAAGCTTGTAATGCTTGCTGATACACATCTCAAGGAGACACTAAGTGATACAGGTAGGTCTATCAGTGCCAGGGTCCTAACAATCACTTCCTTCACCCGTTAATTGTTTTACGAACTTAAAATTTAAGGCAATATCCATTTATCCCTTTGGTAGCGAGGCTCCTGGATTTGAAGATGGTATCCCTTGTAAAAAGTACTGCGGTAGTACTGCGGAACGAGTACTGCGGTATCACTGCGGCACTGTGGTATTACCGCAGTATTTTGCGGTACTTGTCCTGCAGTTCTTCCGCGGTACTTGTCCCGCAGTACTTTCGCAGTACTACTGCGGTACTACCGTGTTACTACTGCGGTACTACTGCAGTACTTCCGCAGTACTTATACTGCAGTACTACTGCGGTACTACCGCAGTAATTCCGCAGTACTTGTACTGCGGTACTACTGCAGTACTACCTCGGTACCTGATGCATTACTACCGCACTAATTATACTATAGTACCACTGCGGTACTACTGACTCACATGTACTGCGGTACTGCAGCAGTACATCCCAGATATAAAACTGCAGTAAAGATACTTGCAAGGTGGATGACAATCATAACAATCTGAATGTCCTCCAGGAAATATCTGAAAATTTAAAAATTCTGTACATTAATACAAATTGTATGGAAGTTGTTCTAGGTACTGTTTTCACACTCCAGAGCAGGAGAAAAAACAAAGCCAGTTCAGAAAGAATACAATTCAGTTATCTCCAGTAAATTAATTGGGTTTCTAACTGCCGACATGGCTTTGATTAATATGTGCACATCCTTTTCACACGATACAAG
>JAVYIG010018402.1:0-20232 GCA_035222895.1 Strongylocentrotus droebachiensis | reverse complement strand
TTTTCCTGTTCCTCCCTTTTGATTTGACTTTTCATCCATTGACGGCAACATAAGTAGATACCTCCTAGACTGAATACCACGCCAATCACAGCAAATAATATCACATCGATAGTAGCCGGGGAGGAAGAGGATGTCCCAGTAGAAGTACTACCATAAAGGGTTCGAACGCGTCTCACTGTATATACAACAAAAGAGTACCAAAGCTATGATGATAATTATACCTGTGGATGGATTTATAAAGCACTTTTCATGGGGATACGAAGCGTACTGCCATATACATCTTCCGGCGACAATAAATCGTACCACAGTTTAATTCCCAACACTATCCACATTTTGAACTTCAACCATGGACTCAACACTATACCTAACCATAACCTTAGACTTAAACATGTCATTATTTTTGACGAATCAAAGTCCTAGAGCGTAATCAATTAATCCAATCGAGCAATTTTGAATAACATGCAGCAATCTATATGAACCAAAAGTATTTGTAGGCCTATATCGTTCAGACAAACCATTTTTTAAATAAAACTCATATGCTATAGTAATAAGGTTAACCTTTCCTGTCCCTGGCATTCCAGTAGTGGCATGATCTATACTTGTTCAATATTTTCTTCTTCTTTTTTGTTGTTATACTATACTTGTTCAATTGTCTTTTTTTCTTCTCAGTGTTTTATTACGCATTTTCTATATGCTAAATGATAATGATATAATACTAAAATTGATGATGATGATGATGATAATGATAATAATGATAAAAATGATGACAACGATAATGATACCAATAATAATTATAATAACAATAACAATAATAAAAATGATAATGATTACAATAATAATAATAATTACAATAATAATTATTATAACAACAATAATAATAATAAATATGATAATTACAATGATAATTATAATAATAATAATAATAACGATGATAATGATGATAATGATAATAACTCCGAGGAGAATCAATTCATAGAAAGGCTGATGCGTAGAACATTCCTTTCCGTTAAAAGCACAGTATCGACTAATATTTCTAATTAAAGCTTGTAATAAATTATTGATCAGTGGATTGTGTTTGTAAAGCTTGATTTCTAGCACTCAATCTCGATGACAGCTTTTTTCTCTGGATATTCAAAGTAACAATTTTATTTAATTCGATTTTATTTTGTCAATGCATATTAATGAAATACTAAAGTAATAATTTTACACATATTAAGAGCATATTAAAAGTTTGACACACGAAAGAAGGCATACATTTTTCAGAGCTAGTCGTGTGTCCGGTACGTCTGAGCCAGTGTTCTTTAGTTCTCGCTTATCAGATTTATTCCGATATACTCCTATTTAGTTTGAAAGTTGCATTTTCTATGTGTATAATGGTATATATTTTTATTGATAAATATGCTTGAAGACTGCTACATCATATAACTTAAAGAAACGAAACAAGCCATAACCATACGAAACTCGACATTATGTATATTTGTAATTATATCCCTTATCGTAAGATTGTTGCATTAGGAGTGTACACAACAAGAAAATGAATAGTTTTACTATAAAAGACGTTTCCTGCCGCCTACATCGAAATAGTACCTTTTTATTGATGACGTCACGCATAGTACCTTTTTTTCCCTAGAAAAAAAGGTACTATGCGTGACGTCACAATAAAAAAACGCATATTCTTGAACTATGCGTTTTCCCAGCGAGCGCGTACATGATTTCAAATGCAGCTGCGCGGTCAACCCCCGCGGTGTCACGGCGCTAGCTCAAGCCATAATTTTATGCAATTTACGCTGTGCGATAACTGCACTACACTAGCGCCAGCTAAACATTTTTACATCCTTCAATGTTTCATTTGAGCCGTGCAATTTTCTTTATTTCTTTTCGATCTGAATGTAGATGTGAATGTGAGTATAAGGTTCATGTTATTACAGAAGTGTACAAGGAATAATACAGATGGAAGGGATATAAAACAAATATAAAATGACTCATTCTCGGAACAAGCTAAAACTATTCGCACTCAGGAACATCATAAGTACTTTTCTCCCTCGGGCCGAGGGAGAAAAGTACTAATGATGTTCCTGAGTGCGATGGCCCTCGGGAGCTGAGAATAGTACTAGTTGATGTTCGATGCGAATAGTTTCAGCTAGATCCTCGAGTGTCATTGTATATTTGTATAATACCTTGCCATCACTAGAATATTTTGTATCGTATTTGTTGTTATTGTAATCTATGTCTGAGCCTTTATTTGACATGTGAGCAAAAAAAATAGCCATGTTGAACGTACATTTGACAATTAAATAAGTTGAAGTAAATTGTAAAAAACAATGCAAGAACGAAAGAGAAAAATACACAAAGAAGGGGAACGAAAGGACAAGTACAGTGAGTTAACAAGAATAAATATAAATCATATAGATAGAGCTATATTAGGAAAATGCATGTAACTTATACAGGTTTACAAACGTGTTTATCTTTAATAATAAGTGATAACACAATCATGATACATTTACGATGACGATAAACCATCATAATAACAACAGCAATAATAACAATAATGATGATGATGATGATACTAATACTGAATAATAATAACACTACATTTTTCGAGTTACATCGAAATCTAAAAAGATGTCCCGCCTCCTCCGCAGCCCCCCCCCCAAAAAAAAAGGGAAAGACATTAGGTGCATGTCTGAGGTTGCGTTTATCTAGGAAATTTTTGGCTAGAATCAGGTTTCTCAAACGTCTTTCAGGCAAATTTAGAAGTAGATAAACGCAAAGCCTTTTTCAAACGTCTTTAGATATGGGCATATCAAAAGACGCAAAAAGGTGCGTTTTGTATGTGACATACAGCCAGAATCACGTTTCTGAGAGGTCGATAAACGCAAAGCTGTTTTGAACGTCACATACAAATAGGACCACACAGGTGTTGTGTACAAGCATGTGTGTGAATTTGACCCCCGAGAAACTGTCTGCTTCCCGGGTCAAAACAGCTGGGCAGACACAAGGCCTTTATTTTGAATCGTGAAGAGTAGATAAACGCGACATCCCGCAAATCACGATCGTATAGTGGGGTATGATAGTGGGGTTCGATAGTGGGGTACGATATGTAGATATCTAGTGGCAAGCCTAGATAAACGCGCTCTAGGTGTCGCCGCTTTCGTGTGGTGAGTCACATCGTGTGTGAAGTTTTCCACAATCTAACGTCATGGACCAAAATATAACTACACGTCATGTTTCTCTGCAAATTTTTTAGATAAATAGAGGAAGCAAAAGAGAGAGGGTAGTGCATGAGAGGAGTGAAAGAGAGATAGAGAGATAGGGAGAGAGAGAGAGAGGGAGATAGAGCGATAGAGAGAGAGAGAGAGAGACAGATAGAGACAGACAGAGAGAGAAAGAGAGAGACAGACACAGAGAGACAGAGAGAGACTGAGAGAGAGAGAGAGAGAGAGAAAGAGACATGCAGAGAGAGACAGACAGACAGAAAAACAGAGAGACAGAGAGAGACAGAGAGGGAGAGAGATAAGAAAAGAGATAAGACAGTGTGGCTCTCTTGGTTCACGATGAAAGGCTCTATGTAGTAGTATACTCTGTGCCTTATTTACGAAATCCCTTGAGATGGGTGGGTGCACTATCATCATATAAATTAATGTTATAATTTTCATTCATATTTGGCGGAGTTTTCCTGTAGATCGTTCGAGAAATAGTTATGGTAGTAATTTTACGAGAGGTTTACGAAAGTGGTCGACGCAATTATTTCTTCATTTCCTTAAAGATCCCTGTAAGATAATTCATTGTATTTTCTTTCTCTATCCTCTGTCTCTAATTTTCTCAATACATTTCTTCTCAAGTCTAATTTCCTGAATCTTGTACCTTTTTTCCCAGTTATTTGATAATATTACTAGTTTCTTGTCTTTCATGTCCCATGTTATCTATTCATAGTAACTCTTCTTTCATTCCTCGACTCCACTGTCTCCTGGCTTAATATTTCCTACTTCTTTTCTCCTCCTTATCTTCCTTTTACGGTGACATTTTAAACGTTAATATCTTCCAAGTTCTTCGCTCGGCCGTTCCCTAAATATTTCTATATCATACCATTTTTTATTTACACCTATATTGTTCCAAAGATCTCCTCCTTTTCTCCCATCTGAATAATTCATCGTTTTCCGTCCACAGGTTGAAAGAAAACGGTGTTCAGGTTTGACATTGTACATAGGGTTTCAATTCCCTGATGGCCCCGTTCTTGAATCAAGCAGAGCACAAAGTTGAAACATGATGTATGATATCAAATACTCGGCCTTATGCCAAAAGGGCCTTAACTGCTTTTGGTCATTCCGAGATAATCGCGTTTAAAGGTTTTGGCCTCTCTAATAATCAAAAGTTTGTGGTCGTTTTTTTGCTTTTGAAGCCAATTTCGATATAATGTGTTAAGTTATTAAGTTTTACATGAAATGTGTTAAATTTGTTATAAAATATTCAGAATTGTACATGCTATGTGCAAAAAACATGTTAGGGCCTTTTTGGCATAAGGCTTGAATGTACTACTATGTAGCGTATGTTATGCCAGAAGGGCCGTAACCTACTCGGCATTATGCCAAAAGGGGCGTAACCTACGCGGCGTTATGCCAAAAGTGCCTTAACCTGCCGTTATCGTACGCGTAACTATGCGCGTAACTATGCGCGCGTACGCGCGCATAGTTAGCGCCCTTTTGGCATAAGGAAATTTTCTTGTTTCGCAACACCTTTGGTTTGCCAGAAAGGCCCTCCTAACGCAAATGGATCATCCGTGTAGGTTAAGGCCCTTTTGGCGTAAGGAAAAAGATGAGATACGCGTTAAGGCCCTTTTGAAATTCATAATTATCTTCATAAATAAATCGAATTTCAACAAGTGAAGCACATCATTTTAAAGAGAATGATGAAATCTACAAGGTGATATTAATAACTCAATAACCCCCAAAATCGGGTTAAGGCCCTTTTGGCATAAGGATTACTATGTGCTCTTTCGTACATGTTCATCTCGAGGAGCACGGATCTCTAACACTACGAGATGTCTCCAATGACCCTGATAATAATAACGAGCTAATCAATTTACCTGTCATCTATGATAGCATGGCATGGATGGAATCCATCTTGCATGTATTAGTTTTGCTATGTCGGATATACCTTGCGCCAGATGTCGGGTCGTTAAGCTTTAAGAGCAATTTTAATTCAAGATGTATGGTGGTGTGACCAAAGTTCGCGCGTGACCTAAGTTCGCTATCTCAAACAGGGGCGGATCTAGCTTTTTGCTAAGGGGGGGGTTTGACAAAAATAATGACGATGCGGAGCATCGTCCACGAGCCGCGAAGCGGCGAGCCGATTTTTTGGGGGGTGTTTATTTGAACCCCGTAAATGATGTTTTCCTGGCATCTATTAACACAATGGAGACCATAAAAAGCAGTGCATGATAACGTCTTTTTAAATCAAGTAACAGTTTAATACACAGTTATATCCAGAGTTATCATGTGTTTGGTTAAGTTACCAGATGAGTTGAATATCTTCTCACAATATTTGCACTTGAAAGGGTTTCTCTCCAGCGTGCGTTCTTTTTTCTTTCTTTTTTTCTTTCTTTTTTTCTTCTTTTTTCCTTTTTTTTTGGGGGGGGGGGGGCCGCCCAAGGGGGGGGGGGGGGTTTAAACCCCCTAAACCCCCCCCCGTAGATCCGCGCCTGGAGAACATTATTCCATATTTTTAGATAAAAGAACAATACTTTTTCCTTTTCAAACTTCCCAAAACTGAAAAGCGAACAAAAGCTACGAACCGCAAACCCGAGGCTTATGGAGAAATTTAAACAAAATTGACAGGGGTGGAGGACACCAGAAGTGGCGGAGACCTCACTTGCCGTAGACCCATTGTACGTTATTTGTTTATTTGTTTGTTTGTTGTTGTTGTTCATTCTTAAAGCCCTTAAACAGGGAGAGGATTGTACGTCGATTTTAACTGCTAGTGGATAGGCCAACAATGACGAACTTTCAGGGGCGGATCTAGCTTTTTGCTAAGGGGGGGGTTTGACCAAAATAATGACGATGCGGAGCATCGTCCACGAGCCGCGAAGCGGCGAGCCGATTTTTGTTGGGGTGTTTATTTGAACCCCGTAAGTGATGTTTTCCTGGCATCTATTAACACAATGGAGACCATAAAAAGCAGTGCATGATAACGTCTTTTTAAATCAAGTAACAGTTTAATACACAGTTATATCCAGAGTTATCATGTGTTTGGTTAAGTTACCAGATGAGTTGAATATCTTCTCACAATATTTGCACTTGAAAGGGTTTCTCTCCAGCGTGCGTTCTTTTTTCTTTCTTTTTTTCTTCTTTTTTCCTCTTTTTTTCCTTTTTTTTTTTTTTTTTTTGGGCCGCCCAAGGGGGGGGGGGTTTAAACCCCCTAAACCCCCCCCCGTAGATCCGCGCCTGTCAAAAAATCAGTAAGATTTCGAAAATCTGATATCACCAATGGAAAGAGGAACATAAAATTACCCAGAGATGAAATTTTCTTTGGAATTGGGTACGAAATTGTGAAAATATTGACAAAAGATCGGCAAATTTTGCAATCTTTTGCGTCCGTTCCATAAAATGATCAACTTACCGATAAGGGTTTGAAAATCTTAAATTTGAGAGCAGATTTCCTCAAAATTGTAAGTAAAAAGTGGTACCAACTGATTGTATGATATCTTGCCTTGCAAATTATGATATTACCTCATTTTTGATGGATCACATTTTTTGATAAATCAACTGTAAACCCTCGTGCGTGAAGTTAGGTCTCATTGTTTTTATGACCTTTTTGGATGGAACGCGCACGCACGATCGAACATCGAATTTTTAGATCGCGATATCTCCGAAATCCTTCGACGATAAATTTTCTAGTTGAACCAATCTGTAGTAAAAAACTTTGCCGTCTATTTGGTAATAATTGAAATAAATAAATTTGAGTAGAATATGAGAAATTATAGATTGAATATCACATTTTGTAATATGTTCTAAAATGTCCGCGAACTTTGGTCACCCCTTCATATATTATGCAGTAGAATGGTCGTTCACGTGATAGACCTTAATCACAGCCGATGTGAAAATCTAAAAACCCATCTGCCCAAGATGAAAATGCAATGTACCATCTTACCTGTTCGGGTTCTGCGAGCTTGACATATTTCCACGAGGATAGCAAAGCATGTCAAAACCAATAGATGATGGTAGTTATGGCAGCGGGTGAGATACATATCTCAAGATGATAATCTTCACCGCAATGATCCAGGTAACATGTAACTAGGAACAACCACACGACAATGATGTAACACTTTCACTGAGAACCGGTTATCGGACATCTCCAATGCATGGCAGTATGGCGTAGATCAATGCGCATGTGCACGGAAATAGCCATTACTCACCCACCCCAGAAAGCCTCATGGTCTGAAGATCTAGCCTATCTATGAAATTATCATAATGCAAGGCAAAAGTGCAGGATTTTTAATGCTGTCAATGAAGTGAATTTGGACATTAAAATCAGAGGATATTTCTTATACCTTTTTTTTTTTAGGGGAGTACAATGCCTTAAAATGGAGGTTAAAATAATGTCATGTTAATAAAATGAAGTTTTTGAAATACCTTCTATCTTGAAATCCTGTCAACCAAAAATACGCCGTCACAATAGTTAGGTATGTTTAAGCGACCCACAATTGCGAATTCTTTATACACACTATAGCCCCAAGGCTGGAATGAATTTTCTTAGCCACTTTCCATTAAATGATTTGGACAATATGATTTATTCTTGTAAGAAAAAAATAAAAGAGTCACAGAGATCTGAGAAGATACAAACTCCATCTATAAATCATATTGTCACAATCAGTTCATGTAATGAGGCAAAGAAAAATTATTCAATTTTATGGACAACAGCGTATCAAAAAAATGTTTAGTTCCACTGGACTATTAATGATGATAAGGATTTATGTTTGAACGATAGCGGCTGTTACATATCCACCCTCCTCATCGAAATTTTAAAACGTTGTAACCTATAAAATTAAGATCATTTAATAGTATTTTTGTCTTACATACTATGGACTTTAGACAGCCAATCAGCGCTCGTCATATTCGCGCCTTGTTCCTTTTAGTTTCCGTTTAATATATTGATCGATTTCGGCTTTCTGTTTCATTCTTGCGTTTTACTCTGATGAGTGCAAGTCGAAAAGCTTTAGTTATGGCTCTTTTCAACGCTATTCTCAGACTATGGAAAACCCTTCCCCTTTCTCTATACTTATAGACTCCTCTCTTTCTCTTATTTCTTCTCCTTCTTCCTTCGAGTCTCTGTCTTTCACCTGTTTCTACACCGTTCACACGCGCTCTCCCACCTTAACGCATATAACCAGTATCATATAAATACATAGGAAATGGATGCGAAGAAATGGATATGAATAGCTTTATTTTTCAGGCAAAAAAGATTTAGAATTAAACAAAACAAAAGAAAAATGTTTGCAGGATAACAATAATAAAATAAAAATAATAAAAACGGTGCTTATAAAGCGCTTTTCACCGAAATCTCTAAGCGCTATAACAAACAAAATATAATGACAAACAGCTACATATCTATACAAATTAAAAAAATACAAATAAACCTACAAACTACAAACGTATGAAAATCAATGTGAACAGTTAATCAGTTAATCTTCAAAAGCTATTTTGAATAAATGTGTCTTAAGACAAGTTTTGAATTGGTTGACAGTCTGACAGTGTTTGCCATGTACAGGTAGTTTGTTCCAAAGTCCAGCAGAATCTTTGCAAAAAGAGCTATGATCATAAGAAAGAGTTGACACCGAAGTAAACACGAGGTATTCCTGGATTAGTTCTTGCAGATAATGGTGCCTAGTCATGAAAACACTTATAAGTTAAAACCAAGATTTTGTACATAATGCGATACATCACCTAACATATCTCGGGGGTTGTAACCATTGTCAACAGATGAAAGAGAAAGAACGATTCACGAAAGCTTATGCTTTCATTACCATTTGTTGACGAGATACATGTCATTTGACCAGCCTAGTTTACTTTAAAGCGAAGTAGAATTTAGAAAGAGAAAACAGGATTTTAGAAAAAGGCCAAACGAGAAGATGACGAAATAGGGAAAGAGAAGAAAGGAAGGAAAAAAGGAAATAGGAGAAAAGTGTGAGAGAAGACGAAAGAAGAGAGAGATGTGGGATGCACAAAACACCAAATTCGATTTACCAAACATTCCATGTTATTTGACAAGGAATAGAAAACACTTGAAACCAATAGTTTATAGATACATAATAATCGACTCAAGAGACAATATAGGCAAATATACATAGGTAAATTAAAGCATATTTAGAAAGAAGTATGTCCAAACAATTCACTAGTTGCTTGTTATAAAAAATGATTTCCATCGGTACAATTTTGTCAATTTAGAAGAGAAAAAAACGGTAAATAATATTTAAACACTCGATAATTGTGTAGACATCTTTAAAGGTTACCCGAACTAAAACAGGTGTCGTCTTTATGGTGTCGTCCATTAAATCCCTCTATAGACTAAACTCCAGTCATACGTTATTGAAGTGTTTGCAAATAGTAGAAGACGACTGTTCATGTAAAAGCAAAGTAAGACTTGTAGTGCGTCTAAATTTAATGAGAGACCGCCTCGTTAATTTTGTCTGAAATATTTTTTTTCTTTCTCAACACTAATTCCACATTTTCCAGATGCATTCTCTCATCAGTTGTGGACACAAGCCTGTCGGTCTTTGATTACTTCTTTTGACCATCCACGGTGCCCATGACCGTCTCGTAAGGTGGTGGTAGTGATTCAGTAGAAGCTGACTGAGTCGCCACTTTTGTAGGTCCTCGATCAGACTCGGTCTGTACCGCAGAATCCTTTTTGACCGGAGCACTCTTTCCCTGAGCATTACAACCCGTCAAGATACCAGACAGGCGAGACAGCTCTTGTTCCTTTTTTTCAATCGCTAGAGCCAGCTTCTCCTTTGGATTGTCCCCCGCTTTGCAACAGCAAAATACTACAGCTATCAGCAAAATTATGCACACTGGTGAAAGGGATAACAAAACAATCAACACGGTACTGTGCGAGGACGATGATGATGACGACGATGATGATCCGTGATGTCCTCCAGTGTGCGAGATCCGTGATCCTCGAGATGAACCTGTATGAAAGAGCACATAGTAATAAATATAATCTTTTACAATAGAAATGAAAATTCTCTTTCTGTCAAAACATGTTTTAAATATTTATCTGTCCGGTATGAAAACGAAAGTTTACTGAATAAAATAATAAATATCATGATCCGTGTTCCAACATAAGTAGTGTAGGTTTGTCATTGAGAAATCAATCAGCAAAAACCCTTTAAAAGGTCATTACATATTGAATATGATAATGAAGACGAGATGAAACTAAAAAAAAGAATGTTATGAATAAAACAAATAATAGGGATATGAAGTTACAGAGAATATGCATTACAATAATATAATTAATAGGCAAAATAATATGACATAATACCGAGATTGGGTAATAATGTTGTAATTATAGAGTTTATACTCTATAATATCTTGTAGTTCTAGAGTTTTGCAACAACTATTAAAACCTTACATAGAAAACGATTTTGAAATTATACGATTTCCACATAACTCTGGGAAAAAAAATTCTCTTCCATTTTTCTTCGTGTTGTTGTTGCTGTTGTGGACGTTTGATTCATGTGTCAAAATACACTAATTGTACCATCTCTAAATTATTTATAAAGGGAATAACCTATCACTATATTGCATGCTTATAAGGGGAATTTATCAGTACAGTTTAAAACATCAAACTTCATTCGTGAAAATGATAATGGGGTTCGTCAACCACTGTCCAACGATGGCCATGAAAGTGATGTATAGATTCCTGATCTTGCTGAAAATACTTTTCCTCTCTGTTTCTGTATTTCATTATCATGATCAAGACAGTATCTGACAAAAAAATCAAAGCATGGATGAAAATGAAAAGTACATAGCTTACCAGACGTACGAGATGAACCTCTCCTCCCGCCTCTCCCCCGGCCTGCATGACAAATTTCCGTGAAGTACGACAAACACGTCAGAATGGCAAATAAATAGAAGAGAAAACGCCGAAACATTGCCATAGTCCACTGTTATTTATCACTGCGATAGGCAAATAAAATGGGCCACAGAAAGAATCTGCGAAATAAATAGTCCGAACAGAACTGCCTTTGAAGAGCTACTAACAAAGCCTATAGAAACAGACAGTAATAATTTGAGAAATCCTCGTGAAACTCCCCATATCTTTTGGAAAGTGATTGTGTTATTATTTCAGTGAATAATCAATACAGATTAATCAATAAAAAAGAGCAAGGTTACACATAATGAATAACCTCATTTCTTGTCTGGTATAAATGTCATTGAAAGTGTTTACACCAACCGTTTTTTGTGCTGTTTTTTTTTTTTTTTTCAATCGTCATCTTAAGCATGTGTCCAATTTTACATGGTAAAGATAGTCACAGCATATTTTTTCTTTCTTTTTCATAAAACGATTTATATTTGAAAACAATTTTGTTGTCGAAGCTATCAAGCAAACAATTCCAAGTAGCCTCATCAACAGGTAGGAAAGGCTGATCCAAAATAAGTATCGTCTGTGTGGTGGTTTTCAATAAAAGCTTTTAAAGTATTCTAAATATTGCCTGACACTTGAATAACGTAACTGAGTACTTTATATGTCAACTGGAAATGATAAAGGTGCATGACCACTGTTCCTACGATACAAGAAAGTCTCAATGAGGGTCTTAATATTTTTTAGTAACATCATGAACCCCCCATTCTTTCTCCTCTCTCCCCCTCTCGGTTATCTCTCTCTCTCTCTCTCCCTCATTCTCTCTCTCTTTCTCTCTCTCCACTCTCTCTCTCTCTCTGTCGCTGGCTCTGGCTCTCTCTCTCTCTCTGTCTCTCTCTCTCTGTCTCTGTCTCTGGCTTGAATAACGTAACTGAGTACTTTATATATCAACTAGAAATGAAAAAGTGCATGACCACTGTTCTATACGATACAAGAAAGTCTCAAAGAGGGTCTTAATATTTTTTAGTAACATCATGCATCCCCCTTCTTTCTCCTCTCTCCCTCCCTCTCGGTTATCTCTCTCCCTCTCTCTCCCTCATTCTTTCTTTCCCTCTCCTCTCTCTTTCTCTCTCTCTCTCTCTCTCTCCCCCCCCCCCCCCCCTCTCTCTCTCTCTCTCTCATGCATGTCCATGTTACGAATACACTCCAACCTATGTCTGGATCTTCTGCTATCACGGCCACTGGGAAATTCCAAGTGAAAAATATTTCTACACACCTGAAGGCCCGGTCACACAGGGAGGACGCATGGGGAACGCACGGCCAGCGCATTGGAAATTTGCAATTTGGGCCAGTGCGTTGTCGTTCGCTAGGCGTGCGTCATCATTCGTTACTCGTTCGTCGAGCGCGCTGGACCAACGCTGGACCAGCGCTATGCATGCGTCGTCATTCGCTGTGTGCGTCGGGATTTTTTGAGCATGCTCAAAAACGTGCGCCGAGCTCGACGCATGAATATACACGCCTAAGGCACGCCAGGCATGCGCCGGAGCGCGCTAGACCAGCGCCAGACATGCGTGGAGCGCGCTAGACCAGCGCCAGACATACGCGGAGCACACGCCCTGTATACGCACAGCGCGCTATAGCTACACGCCGTGTATTTTGTGTCAGCTCGCTAGCTTTTCCAAAATTATGACAAAAGTTAAGGCCCGGTCACACAGGGAGGACGCATGGGGAACGCACGGCCAGCGCATTGGAAATTTGCAATTTGGGCCAGTGCGTTGTCGTTCGCTAGGCGTGCGTCATCATTCGTTACTCGTTCGTCGAGCGCGCTGGACCAACGCTGGACCAGCGCTATGCATGCGTTGTCATTCGCTGTGTGCGTCGGGATTTTTTGAGCATGCTCAAAAACGTGCGCCGAGCTCGACGCATGAATATACACGCCAAAGGCACGCCAGACATGCGTGGAGCACACGCCCTGTATACGCACAGCGCGCTAGCTACACGCCGTGCATTTTGTGTCAGCTCGCTAGCTTTTCCAAAATTATGACAAAAGTTAGGCACACGTTCTTTTCCGATTTTCAATGCGCTGGCCGTGCGTCGTAGAACGCGGTGCATGCGTGGACCATTCGTCCAGCGCGCTAGCAACACGCTGTGCATTCGTGGAAGTTGTTATCATGTGCGCTCTGTGTACGGTCTGTATGCGCACTGTATGCGCCCTGTATGCGCCCTGTATGCGCTCAGCGCGCTAGCAACACGCCATGCATTTGGTGTCAGCTCGCTGTAGCTTCGACAAAAGTTGGGCGCACGACAACGCACTGGCCAAAATCGCAAATTTCCAATGCGCTGGCCGTGCGTTCCCCATGCGTCCTCCCTGTGTGACCGGGCCTTAAAGGAAAGTGTAGCAAACTTGTTTTCATTATTATTTTGTACGCAGCTAAATCGTCTACATCACAAATTTTAATTAATTCAAAATATAGAATTTAAACATGATATGTCAAATTCCTTTAGCAACTTTTTGTTGAAATTTGAGCCTGTTGTGTAAAATATATTTTAATTTTAATTTGTTGAGGGTATTCCATTTTAATTTATTGGTCAACTAAAATATATGCCATGCAGGAGTACAGTAAGTAAAAGGAAAAACAGTTCATGTGATTCCATTACTGAACGTGTAATTGCCTCAGTGTCCTTATGACCGGGCAATAATGCTTAATTATAATGTTACCGTCATTACAGATATTGAAAACGGAAATGAATTTGTCACAAGCAGTATAAGTGTAATTAATCCAACTAGTTTCTAGGTATATTATCTCATGAATATAACGATGACATCCCTACCGAATTACAGATGAAATGTCATTTTTAGGTCAAGTTTTAATTAAGATTTCAGCAGATATATAGGCATTATAGAACTCCAATCAATAAAAAAAACAATATTTACTGAGTTTACGTGCTAATGTCATAAGCAACATGAAAAGTTATCTTACATAATACCCAATCAGGTATAAATGTCTGAGATGAAAAATAAAAACATTTACAGTATAAATATGGTTTGTAGACTATAGAATTCTCTGTGATCCGCGACACGCTTGACAAAGATGATTTATATCCTGGAGAATTATTTCTATTGCTTGTGAAAAATTATTGTTCATGATGGAAGAAAACAAAATAAATAAAAAACTTTCTTTCTAGGATCGTTAAAGAAAAAATCAAGATACTTAACATTATGCAGTAAATCAATTGTAGGTATAATTTCACTTCTGACAATAATTGTTTTAAAGTTAATTCTAAAAAGAATCAAGATTATAAAGGGGTGACGTAAATCCTTTTGATCATTAATCAATGATTTTAGGGTTATTCTTATTGAAAAGGAACATGATTGATCCTTAACAAATATAATTTTCTCTTATCTTTCAGGGATTTAGTTTCCCATACAGTACAAACTTATTCTGGTCTTGACCTGATGAAAAAATCTATCGTGGCAAATATTTAAGGATCGACGTGATTATTTTCTATCTACACTGATGTACCGATGACGATGTGTTTACGGTATTGCCTGTTTATGCATGCAATGCAATGAGATGGAAATGTATTTCGATAGACATGGACTGAATACGCGTAATGCTAATTACGCGATCTTCAGATTCGCGCCCTAGGGCCACGCCATCATAGCCAAGATGATGTCCTACAAATCAAAGGAAGCGCTGATAAGAAATAGACGCAAATTAAAGGGCTCAGGTCAAGTCATCGTGGAGGACTTGACAAGAAAAAACGCTGAACTTCTGGCAGCCACATCGAAAATGAAAGACAAAGTGAGTGCAACCTGGTCGATTGATGGACGAATAATGGCGGTGCTGTCATCAACAGGCAAGAAAAAACAGATAAGATCACATTCTGACTTGAAACTTATTTAATCAATAACGTTTTTTGTGCAGCCATGCATGGAAGTTCATGGTGCAATATACAAATATTGACTGCTCATGAGGATGATGGTGGGAAATATCACTCCCAAGGTGGTGATTACACCGGCCCTTCTATCACCCCCGAGGCGAAGCCGAGGGGGTGATAGAAGGGCCGGTGTGAACACCACCGAGGGAGTGGTAGTTCCCACCATCATCCGATTACAGAGCAGTCCATATTTGTTTTATATACCTCATCCTTTTTATTGATTCATGATTAGGTCTAGCTGTAGGTCTAGATCTAGCTCTAAAAACAGGAAACGAGATCAAGAGGAATTTACTAACCCAAATAAGAAAAATCCAACATCAAGTCCAAGGCAAGAGTATTGAATTCCTACGCGCTGCGCGTAACCGCGCGATTGCGGTAGCCTAGCAACTCAGAAAATTTGTGTGCGCAACTAAGTCGCGGGAGGGGTTAGGGGTCCTATCCCAGGGTTTGATAGTAGCTATTATAAAATGGCTCTAGTATTTTAAGCATCGTGATTGGTCAATACGCGTCACATGGCATTGACAAATTTTTGATGCAAGCACGATTTTGCAGAAATGAGTGCAGAAAAAGCGCAGTAAAAAGTTATATTGCACGGTGCGTACGCGTGACCATGGAGATCCAGTGCGCGCGCGTACGTGTAGTACGCGCTCCCTCGAGTGCATTGCAATTATTGTAGGCTACGCGTAGCTAATATTGTACGCTCCACCATGATCCCCAGCGCATGCAGCGTACGCGTAGCTTAGCTAGCTAGAGCGGGGTATTATTAGAAAGCAAATTTTTGTTTTACTTTTGCCTTGGATTTAGACCCGTTTTGACTTTTGGATTTTATAATGAAGCCAGGAATTTCAGCTGTCTGATGTAGACTCGTCTCTAGACACCCTATGCATTTTATTTTTAATCAAACAATGAATCCCGTGGACTTTTTGGTAAGCCTGCAAGGTCTTAGAGTAGACCCTCATTTTATTTCTAGAACCAACATAACTCTAGATCTAACGTTAGATCGAACTCTCGTATACTTAAGATCTAAACTTTTGTTTGTTGCTGTTTGTGTCGCTATTTTATAAAACAAATAACGCACTTGACCCTGTTGTGCGAAACGTAAATGCAGTGTTCGCTCGGTTTCTTCAGATGGTTCGCACTGTCAACTCGCCGCAAGCGGCTCGTTGCACAGAGCGGCACCAATCTAAAGAAACCTCGCGCGTACTGCATTCACCGCTATTGCACTCTGGGACGTGCGTTATTTGTATATCAACCCCTCTGACGTAATGATACTTGATAGATCGAAATGCTCCTTGACATGTGATATAGTCTTGACCAATCAGTGAATGACAATCTATGTATGAGGTATATAATAAATATTATACAACACCTACGTGGATCCTTGTCATTTGATTGGAGGTAAACACATATATATTTTACTCATTGTAGGCTTCCGGTCCTCTTTTATCAAATTATATAAACTTTTGAACTCTTAAATGTATGTTCTTTTTATCGTGTTAATGTGCTTATTTACCCGTCTTTTCTAAATATGTCTCTCCGTATGTTGTATCAAAGTGCAATCAATAGCTTAGATTTAAATGCAATATCAAATGTCTTATCACCCATGAATGATGAGGAAAATAGCCTTGGGATAAGTCAGTCTTTTTTCTTACCAGATGAATTAAACGAAAAACTTTCTTTCAACAAAATTAATTCCATTAATTTTTCAATGATGTATTTTAATTGTAGAAGTATTTTGAAAAACATGGATGGCATTTCATCACTGTTGAATAATCTAGATTTTCAATTTTCTGTCCTGGGGATCACTGAGACTTGGTTGAATGAAACCTCATCAACAGGGCTCCGTCAAAGGTTATAATTTCATTAATATCAATAGGCAAAACAGGAGAGGTGGAGGTATTGGTATCTATTTGAGAGACTCTTTAGTTTATAAACAAAGAGATGATTTGAATATTAATAATGATTCATTTAAAAGTCTATTTGTTAAAATTTAAAAAATGTATCAGATAAACATGTAATATTAGGTGTTGTCTATAGACCTCCTGATCAGTCTATTGAATCATTTTTTGATCAATTATCTTCTGTTCTTGCTATTGTAAATAATGAAAATAAATTAATTTATTTAATGGGAGATTTTAATATCAATTTGTTATCAACTGTCTCTTCCCAAAATGCAAATTCTTTCTTGAATTTGTTTACTTCTTTTTTTATGTACCCACTTATTCACAACCCTACTCGCATTACTGATCATTCCGCAACATTATTGGATAATATTTTTACAAATGATATGAAGAATAAATTTAGTGGTGTGATTTTGGTTGATATAAGTGATCATTTTCCTGTTTTTAGTATATCTTATTCCAATAGAATTAATGAAAAGAAAATGCATATACTTAAACGAATAGTGAATGAAAGAAATATTATTACATTTAATGAACGTTTGAAAGATGTATTTTGGAATTTCAAACTAAGTGATCCTAATGCTAGTTACAGCTTCTTCTTGGCAAAATTTCTACGTTTATATGATGAATGCTTTCCATGCAAGAAATATTAATTAAAAGTAAATGTACGAATAAACTGTGGATGAATAGAGATTTATTAAAAAACATAAGGAAAAAATAGCGTTTATACAAAAAGTACCTTAAGTCACCCACTGAATACAGGAAAAATGTGTACAAACAATTAGAAATAAAATTACAAATGAAATTAAAAAATCTAAGTATCAATATTACAAAAATAAATTTAATAACGATAAGGGTAATATGAAAGCAACATGGAAAACTATAAATGAAGCTCTTGGTTCAAAATCATGTTCTAAACAATGTATTGATGAAATTAATGTTGATGGTAGAAAAATTACAGACAAAGATGAATTATCAGAAATATTCAATGAGTATTTTGTAAATATTGGTTACAATTTAACAAATAATGTTCAATATTCTAAATCATTTGATCATAATAAACTTAAAAGAAATGATAAGACTGCATTTTTTTCTCCTGTAACTTGTAAAGAGATTATTGATATCGTTTGTTCTTTAAAAAATGGAACTAGTCCCGGTTATGATGAAATCAATGTTGGTGTCATTAAAAAAGTCATTCATATAATTGCACCACAATTATGTTCTATATTTAATTCTTGTATTTCATATGGTGTATTCCCTACTCAATTAAAACTAGCAAAAGTAATCCCAGTTTTTAAAGCAGGGGATGTTAGTTATGCCAAAAATTACCGCCCAATATCTGTTCTACCTTTATTTTCAAAGATTTTTGAGAAGTGCTTATACAAACGTTTGAGTGATTTTCTATTTTCATGTAATATTTTGTCTGATAATCAATATGGTTTCCGCTCGGGACGCTCCGCATCGATGGCGCTTCTTGAATTTATTCATAAAGCTTGTAAAGCTATCGATTATAAAGAATACATGGTTGGATTGTTTCTCGATTTGAGCAAAGCCTTCGATACATTAGATCATTATATTTTGTTGAGCAAATTGGAAGATTATGGAATTCGTGGAAATGTATTATTATTATTTAAGAGTTATTTGTTAGACCGGTCTCAGCTTGGAGTTATCAATAATCATAAATCTTCAAATAAGCAAATTCGATGCGGAGTGCCCCAAGGGTCCATTTTGGGTCCTTTACTTTTCTTGGTTTATATAAACGATATCATTACTTCTTCTAAACTCTTACAATTTATTTTTTTTGCAGATGACACCAGTGTGTTCATGTCTGGAAGTAATCTGAACATGTTATTAGATACATTTACTGTCGAATTACATAAATTGAATGATTGGTTGTTAAATAATAAATTAGTTATAAATATTGATAAAACTCAATTTATGTTATTTACAAAAAGAAAAGTTGAAGATGATAATTTGATTATTCATTTTAATGGACAAGCTATAAATCGTGTTTCTTTCAGTAAATTTCTCGGTGTTTACATCGATGATAGATTGACATGGCATGAGCACATTGGTGTCATATATAATAGAGTTGCTAAGGGAGTTGGTATTATTTATCGATTAAGACACTTCCCACGATATATTTTGATTATGTTATATTATGCTTTGATAATTCCACACATTAATTATTGTAATATTACATGGTCAAATGGTTCTGATTATTTTATGACAAAATTATTTAAATTACAAAAGAAGGCTGTTCGATTACTTTACGATGCCCCGTTCAATGCCCACACTTTGCCACTTTTTCAACAATTAAAGCTTCTTAATGTTTATGATATAAATAATTTTAATATTGCTATATTTATGTTTATGTGTTCTAAGGGATTATTGCCAAGGTCCATGTCATGTAAATTTACTTTCAATTATGAAATACATTCTTATGAAACCCGTAATGCTGGTAATTTTCATTTTCCTAAAATCCGTACAAATGTTTCAAAAAATACAGTTTTTTTCAAAGGGCCAGTTTTGTGGAAAAATATCCCATTTAATATAAAAAAATCTATTTCACTGAATATTTTTAAACGAATGTACAAATCCCATCTTTTGTTATTGTATTCAATCTCAAAATAAATGATGTTACGTTTCAGTTAATGCACTTTTTAATATATCCCCCCTCCCCTTCCCTTCTTCCTTTTTCTTTTTTATTGGTGTTTAGATTCTCTCGGCTTTCCTTTTCCCTTTTTCTTTTCTCAACAATACAGTGTATACTTTTTAAGGGGTTGACGTTTCATAAGGCTAATTGCCCTTTTTGTTAACCCCACATTCCCATAAAATTTTGTTTGCTCCTTCCCTTTGTATTTTTCTTGTAATCGATCTTTTATCTGTATACCATGTTTGTATGTTTTAATGTTTTTATGGAGAATGAAATAAATGAAATGAAATGAAAAAAAAAAAAGAAAAAAAAAATTATAGCACACATTCAACTTTATTGTCAGTCTTTAAAATATGCCGGTGCTAAATTGGAATCTCTTACCCAAATAACTTTCAAAATGCTCAAGTCTCTGGAAACTTTCAAATTATTGTACAAAAAAAATAATCGAATCCATTGAAATTACCTCAACCTCTAAGCTGAAACCTTACATTTGCTTACTTTTATAGCACTATATTTATGTTGATATTGTTATATGTAGCCTTCATTTATCATTTAGAATCCTTTTTGTTAAGGCCTTGAATTATTATACTACCATATTTTGTATTACATGATGTATTGTGTATTTTACTTTATTATATCATTTGTTATTTTTAC
>JAVYIG010018401.1:0-20232 GCA_035222895.1 Strongylocentrotus droebachiensis | reverse complement strand
GTGAGGTAAAGTTACAACTGAGAAAGATTAAACCACAAAGTCTGGATTCAAGGCTCAATCAACGAATGTATAAAGCAGACTTGCGAGTTTGATTGCCAATAGGGGCATGATGGTTAGTGAATAGATATCAGCAAAAAATCTTCATAATCAGATGCATGTGCCGTGCAATACTTTGAAAAGGTACAATTAAAATATACAATAGTCCGACCTATTAAAGATTGTGTATTCATCTGGAAGGCAGGTAATTTTAATCACCGGGTCATTAGCAGAGAAGCTTGTTAAAAATAAGTTAGCCAGACAGATGACAGACAATCCTACATGGAGGCTATAGAGACAGAGGCGGGAGCAGAGAAAGGGAGAGCGGGGGAGGGGGAGAGGGGGAGAGAGAGAGAGAGAGAGAGAGAGAGGGGAGGAGGGGGAGAGAGGGAGGGGAGAGAGGGGGAGGAGAGAGAGGGGGAGGAGAGAGAGGGGGAGGGGAGAGAGAGGGGGAGGAGAGAGAGGGGGAGGAGAGAGAGAGGGAGGGGCAGAGAGAGAAAGAGAGAGAGGGAGGGGCAGAGAGAGAAAGATAGAGAGGGAGGGGAGGGGGGGGGGAAGAAGAGAGACACATAGACACAGAGACAAAATATATCTATAAAGAGACACACTCACATAGAACCACAGTTCAGAAAGACTGACAGACAGATAGACAAAGTGCAAACAAGAGAGCGAGAGAGACAAAGTAAGAAATTACACATGTCAATGCATGAGCTCACATCTCTACATGCACCTATCCATCCATGATCTTAATTTCCTCCCATTACAACAGAGCGTAAGAGATATAGCATTGGCACGTAATACAATCTACTCCTATACCATATACACTGTATGGGGAGGGAGCTCTCGACACACACGCTTTCAATGCGCCTAAAGGGACAGTTGGGACGATTATTTCTGCCCTATTTTCTACAACTTTTTCATCTCCTGTCATTGAAATTTGAAAGCTTTTTTTCCATAAATTGTTATTGTGTAACTTCTGGGGCTTGTAAGAATAACCGCCTCAAATTTGAAAACACATTTCATTAAGTATAAAATACTTTCATCACTCAAGGATGATATTATTGGCAATAGCAATTCATCTAGGACTCTCAAAACTGGCAACACATAGAAAACGAACACATTTTCACTATTGCTCATTTTATGCTATTTATAAAAAAGATTGTGGGACATATACATGACTTTAGAAAGTGTTTTTTACACCACAATCTTCAATTTCAAGTCTGTGACAACAAAACTTAGCTACCATATGCAACATGAAATGATCATATCATGTCGTTATCTAGCTACAGAGAGGGTGACGGGCATCCGCGTATCAAATTTTATTTTAACAATAACTTGTCACCGTTAACTCGGACCCTGCCTTTCTTCCTTGACAGGCAACCTACATTCCATGGCGTATCTCATTACAGCGGTGCATGTAATAAAATAGGCTTACATCATAACGCTACCTCCGATATTACCACCAAATCCCTCGCTCTCTATCACTCTCTAACATCCACTACACACCGTGTTTGCAATTTTCCGCCTGGCTGAATCCTTACGGATTATTCTCTCAGCTTCTCGTCCATTTTACCCGGCGCCTCGAGTCTCTACCAAGTTACCGGCGGCAACGAGCGTCGATGAAGAAAGTGAAGTACCTTCTTGTTGTGGCTTGTTATTTTGAGCTGAAGTGTAAGCTCTGTTGGTTATCAATTAAACTATCCTTGGCTGCTTTATATACCTCATAATAATTTTCAATTTTTAAAAAGGATATTCAATTTCCCATCAGCATTAGAATTTATGGCAGTACCGGTAGTGATTGTTTTCTAATAGGCTTATGAGAGTGTAACAGTGAAATAGTATGTTAAACATTCCCCAATTCTGTAAGAGTTAGTTGGTTTGTTTTACCTGACTGTGTGCTTGTAAGTAAGCAACCAGGGGACAAATGGCTTTAAGTCCTCTTGGTAGTGAGGATAAATGCCTTACCAAAGAGAAGAAGTGCATTGATTTGGTTTCGAACGCAGGACCTCCCCGTTACGAGACCAACACTCTACCACTGAGCCATCGTGCCTCCTTGTGCATTAACATAGTTTCATGTTTTTTTGTTCTTTAAAATTAAGGCATATCTAAGATGATTACACTTCTTCACAAAAAAAAGGAGAGGAGAAGGAGGAGAAGAGAAGGAGGAAGAGGAGAGGAGAGGAGAGGAGAGGAGAGGAGAGGAGAGGAGAGGAGAGGAGAGGAGAGGAGAAGGAAGAGAGGTGAGGAGAAGGAGGAGAGGAGAAGAAGAACATAACAATGTATGTTAGGAGTGGATATCATCTAGTCTTGAGCAAACATGAACTTGTCAAAACCAATTACACAGAGTGCAGTGTTACTGGTAGGAGGTCCTCATAGTTTGATGGTAACAAGAGAGGACAGGGTAAATATGAGAGGGGGTGACGAGACGTCAGAGAAAAAAAGAGAAGGAGAGAGAGGGGGGGGGAGGCGGGGATGGGAGGTGTTCTTATAATTTGACGATAAGGGGAGGGGACAGGGTAAATATGAGAGGGGGAGGCGAGACGTCAGAGAGAAGAAGAGTGAGAGAGAGGGGGGAGGCGGGGATAGGAGGTGTTCTCATGATTTGATGATTAGGGGAGGGGACAGGGTAAATATGAGGAGGGAGGCGAGACGTCAGAGAGAAGAAGAGTGAGAGAGAGGGGGGAGGCGGGGATAGGAGGTGTTCTCATGATTTGATGATTAGGGGAGGGGACAGGGTAAATATGAGGGGGGAGGCGAGACGTCAGAGAGAAGAAGAGTGAGAGAGAGGGGGGAGGCGGGGATAGGAGGTGTTCTTATGATTTGATGATTAGGGGAGGGGGCAGGGTAAATATGAGGGGGGAGGCGAGACGTCAGAGAGAAGAAGAGTGAGAGAGAGGGGGGAGGCGGGGATAGGAGGTGTTCTCATGATTTGACGATAAGGGGAGGGGACAGGGTAAATATGAGAGGGGGGAGGCGAGACGTCAGAGAGAAGAAGAGTGAGAGAGGGGGAGGCGGGGATAGGAGGTGTTCTTATGATTTGATGATTAGGGGAGGGGACAGGGTAAATATGAGGGGGGAGGCGAGACGTCAGAGAGAAGAAGAGTGAGAGAGAGGGGGGAGGCGGGGATAGGAGGTGTTCTCATGATTTGACGATAAGGGGAGGGGACAGGGTAAATATGAGAGGGGGGAGGCGAGACGTCAGAGAGAAGAAGAGTGAGAGAGGGGGAGGCGGGATGGGTGTTCTTATGATTTGACGATAAGGGGAGGGGACAGGGTAAATATGAGAGGGGGTGATAAGAGGTCAAGAGAAGAAGAGTGAGAGAGAGAGAGAGAGAGGGGGGGGGAGTCAGGGAAAGGTGTCCTGATGATTTTAAGATAGAGGGGACAGGGAAAATATTATGAGAGGATGGCGAGATGTCAGAGAGAAGAAGAGTGAGGGTATAGGAGGGATGCAGTGGTGTCAAGAAAAATAATATGACAAAGATGAAGGGAATAGGAAGAATGGGGAAGAGATGAAGTAGTATAAAAATACTCATATAATTATATTGAAAGAGATTGAAGGGTGAGAAAAGAAGGAGAGGGAAGAAGGGGGAAGAAAAAAGTAGATATACAATGAGTTTGGGAGCAAGCGAAGATTTATGGTCTATAAATTTTATTCTCTAACAACTTTCTGTCAATTTTCCAAAGCAGATGCTATAAAAAGCTTTGGAGTCATGAGCCCTTCACCAGTACACAGCTGCGTTTGCTAGTTTCTATTCAATTACTCATTAAATTCCCATTAGATTAAGATGTACTGGAATCAATTCTTCCAATCCTTCCTATATAACATTATAGCTAATTACAGACCAAAACTTGATAACAGTCTGCCTTGGTGATCTTCAGGGTCAGAGGTTATGAAAACAATCTTTGATATTGAGAGAAAGATTAATCATTAAATACATTCCAAAGTACCTACTTGACTTTATTAACTTGGCTGTAATATAAATTATAATCATGTTATACAAACAAACATTATTTCAAAGTCAAAGTTATAGATACACAAGGACAAAGCGATCATAAGGGCCAAATACAAACTAATAAGATTATGTTTGAAAATGGGTAGTTCCTCATTTGTTTCTGATTCTGTGCCCAAAATTAGCAGTGTCTCATACATGGGACTTCATGGTATAATATGCTATATTTTCTGTACACCCACATTTCAAAGAGGCGTCAAAATTCAAACTCAACTTGGAGTGAGTGAGGTTGATGCCAGCCCTGAACAATATGTATACATGTAGATGTACATGTATTTATAGAGCAGATCCCATTATCCACCTCATCATAGTGCCTTTGAACAAGCATATGGAAAATGTGCTATATAAAATACATTATTATCACTATACGGCCACACTTTATAGCTCCGTAATAGGGACATTCTATTCTCAATTTCTACAATTTTGATGGAAAACAGTTGTTCCATGATTCTGAGTTGTTCCAACTCTGAGAAATATACAAAGGGCAAGCGAAATGTAGATTACTCCCTGATGTGTTGGCTTAATACAACAGTAGGGAGATGATAGAAAGTCATGTTTGTTTTGAGTTGGACTGCTCATCTGCAGAATAGAGGCTTTTGGTTAGATATTAATAGCCAGAGATAGAGTAGAAGAATATTTGATCTTGCCGGTAGCTATTATTAAAGAGAGAACTTGGGATATCTATTCCCTGAGCGAAGTCTGGCTTGGAAAATAAGTAAATACCTCCTGGCACAGTTAACTGCAATTTGATTACTCTAGATCCACCTTGATAAACATACGATTCATCAATAGATGAATTTGTAAGGATTATGGTTGATGATGATGTGAGTCCCAGAATAACCATGGAAACGACATGATCATTTAGAGGATTGGATGATGAACAAACATTCTCTAAAACAATTTGAAATGAGATATTTTTGTTTCATTGGTGAACACATTGTGCCGGTAGTCAATGGCGTTTGGGGGTTGTATAGACAGAAAAAAAAAACTGTTTCTGCAACCTATAAAACTTTTAGAACAATTAATTGTAATTTGTATCTTCAAATAATCACATAAATTATAACCCTGTATCATGTTTTCTTGTCATAATCTTCCAAATATGAAATACGACAATGACGATAGGAAAGAAGATCAGGTACAAATTACTTTTGTCTTCTTTTTTACCCTGACTTAAGTCATATTTGCTTACAGATTGAACCGTAACAGGAAAATTATATGGTATTCAGTAAATGGTATTCAGTAATTTGGTAGTGTTTTATTTTTAATATAAATTGTCATCAAAAGTATCATTTTGCTCGATATTTTCTCTTACAGTCAGCATATCATCACACAACAAATGTGTATTGACTACAAAATTGGCTAAAAAAATGATGTTGACTGAGAGAGATGGAAGCCTAAAAAGGTGAAAGTACACCACAATATTATAATGCATTCACTAATGATGATAGGTTGTTAGATCTGTATCCCATACTTTCAATTCCATTATCTCTTCCAAAATGATAAATGGCAGGTGCATACAATGGGGACTGGATCGTATCCTGGCAACACGAGTTATCGCAAATTATTCAAAGTCGTTAGATGAACAATAAAGGCTCTCGAGTTGATCAATAACTTGTCACATTTCTAGAGAGTTAAACAATTGAAGTTGGTTTCATCACATGGATAATGTCAGCTGTTCAGAGCAAGAATGACCTTAGCACTGTGTTTCAGTATATGAGATAATGCCCTTCTGGCTCTACACAGACGATACACAGGAGGGAAAAAGCTCTTTAGTTGAAAGGACTCCAGGGGTACCATTTCCTCCATGATATTGAAGGGTAATGTTCCGATAACAATGCTTTTTGTTATATCAATGTCGTCAACAAAAGGGATAAAAGCTATCTTTTTTTATAATGGCAAGAGTAATAACTTCTCCTGAATACAGAGAATTATCTTGAATTTTCTTCAGAAAATTTTGCCATTTGTGATGTCGATTCCAATAGTGTATATAAGATATATTTTAAACCTGACTTAATTTTGTCGGTTATTGCCTTAGTCGTATTGGTTATGAATTTTGTTATATAGTATATTATACTTTGTGAGAATTGCAAACCACATTTGTATGTATTATTGCCAATGTAAATTGTTCATAATTCAGCCATCTGGCAGCGAAGTGCAATTATAATAAAACCTTTTCAATCAATCAATCAATCACAAGAAATGTGGTGACATAGCTCTGAAAATTATCAGGGGAATTAAAAAAGAATGGATTCTTGTCACTATGAACATGACTGACAAAGAAAGCGGACAAAATATACAGTTCCTTAGGTAGACATAGGAACACCCCTTCACTGCTATTATGTAAAAATTTGTAGAACAGGTGTCACATGCTTATTCACCTTTTTACATAATAGCAGTGAAGGGATGTTCCTTTGTCTACCTGAGGAACTGTATATTTTGTCCGCTTTCTTTGTCTGTCATGTTCATAGTGTGTACACCTCATGTATATTCTATAGGGAGATCTTGGAAAGCCGTCAGCAAACTAGAGAGATAAACCTATTTAAATAAAAACTTAAATTATCATTATGAAGCAAATTGAAATATCTTCAGAGTTTTCCACTCTTCAAGTTTTGAAGAACATGATAGATAGAACATTCGTTTTGTACAAGGCAAGCTAATTACATTTTATATTTTAGTGCCAAAATCTAGGTCTTCATGTAGGTAGAAAACGAACAAATTAAATAAAGAAAAATATATCTTGAACTTTGTGCTATAATGCTGTACATTATACTCAGCATCCCTCTTAATTACTCATTTTTCTCAGTGGGATTTTGATTAAAAAATCCACAGAATTTTCTCCTTTCATTTGGCATTTCTGCAGCTTATACTAGTTTGTCCAACATAAACATAAACTCTATTCATGCTGTGAACTTTATAATGCTGGATGAATACGCCTGCTGGAACTAATTCTCACCATGTGTTCTCCTAAATTGGACGTTTGTTGGTTTCAAACCAATTATTTCATAAAGGGTCTCCAGATTTGGTCCAAGAGGGGCAATCAAAACAAGGGTGCTATTAGGAATTATTTAGCTTGTATTGGAAATAGCTTCCATTTTGTACACAAGCATTAATACAAGCAAGCAATTAAAACGAGTAGAGGTGTCGTGGTCTAGAGGATATGTCACCGGACTGTGGATCACTAGGTCTGCAGTTCCAGTACCAATGCGGCACTAATGTCCTTTGGCAAGACATTAATCTACATTTGCCACACTCAACTCAGGTGAGGTAAATAGGTACCTGTTAGGATTATTCCTTGAAATGCACTGTGCGCTGATAACAGCTGCCGGAGCTAAAGCTAGGGTAATAATTTCCTAAGCTCTTTTGAAGCCCATAGGGACGTTATGTGATATGCGCTATACGGAATATTATTATTATTATAGCTTGCTTTCTCAAGCATTAATAAGTCAATATTCGATGCATGAATAATAGTGCAAAATATATCTTAGAGGTTCATACATGTAGGAGCTCATCTTAGATTTTCTAATGTAAAGTTAACGTATTGAAAATAAATTATGAAGATTGTATTCTGTCAGATGTCACTATGAAAGTAATAACTGCATCAATAAGCGTTGAACATGCTAGTACATGTTCTGTACAGAAGTTTTTTACAAAGTGTTTATAATTACATTTTTTTTGGCTTTCTTTTAATAATTTTTTTTTTTTTTATATTTAAAAAGGGAGAGCTGAGTAAACAATGATGTGTTTAAGAACCAATGAGTTCAAGCTCCCAAAACAGTGATGCTCGGGTGAGAAAATCTAGATATTAAAAAATGTCAGTGTCTAGCTCGTAGCTCACCATACTTCATCCAGTCAACCTCCATTTTCAATATTAATTTCAATGATTCAGCCAATAGATCACTTATTATAGACATTCTACTTCAGACTATTTTGATGAAAGATTCAACACTGGATTTAAGGATTCTTTATATCATGAAGATTATCATCACCATCATCGTGCATATCAAAACTGATAAAGAATTTAAAAAGAAAAGTAAAGTGAAATGACTATTTGCTCACAGGCATCTAACTCCAATTTTTGTTTTTTAATTTAAATAAAAATGTCACATAAATAACAAAACTAATGTAATAGATCTAAACTCAATCTAGATGTTAAAGTAGAGTGTAAACAAATTTTGAAAAATTTGAACAATTCTTACCTGTATGTTCGAATCCACAATGAAGTAACATGAAAGAAAAAAAAGAAGGAAATAACAAAATTGATTAATAATTAGTCGGGTTTTTCTTTGAATTTGTTATTACACAAGACTAGTTGACATCATGAATTCTATGAGAAATGAACTTGACCTTCTTGAATTCTTTTTCTCTATTTTCCACACATCATCCTTCACTTGCACTCTCTGCTTCCCCCTCTCCCCCGTCCCTCTCTCTCTCTCTCTCCCTCTTTATCTCTCTCTCTCTCTTCTTTCTTTTCCCTTCCTCTCTATATCTCTCTCCTCTCTTCTTTCACACCTTACCCCTGAACGTCCCCCTTGTTGCTTTCCAGCTTTTGTAATATTCATAACCACCTACTGACTTCTGTGTGGTGTGACAGCAGCCAAGTTCAACCAACCTACACAACCAATGTGTTATATCCCTGATGAATAAAACATCAGCAAGAGAGAAAAAGTACAGTAAACCCAACCTAGCCTGGAGTATGGCCTGGCCAGACCCACTCAATTCAACTGACATCGTCTGTTAGGGTCATGTAAACATCGGAACTAGCTTGGACAAATTGGCTTGGCAAATATGTCTTCCTAGATCATCTACAAACTGAGATTACGGAAGAGATACTTTTAAATTTTTAAACTTTTAATGCATCTTAAAGTTCAAATAGCGATTGACAGCATGAATTATACATGAATATCCTTTCTTTGTTCACTTCACTACATTGCACTCATGTCATATTTGCTCTGGACAAGAGAATCAAGATTTTACAAATCACAACTACACCTTATCACAAAGCATTTCAACCAAAACTCACAATGATAAATGGACAGGAGACACTAATTAATGCATAATGAATGGACAGTGATTTAAGATTGGTCAATAGTTCTATGACCAGTGAATCCAAGAAATTTGACAACAGAAAGACACACTCCATTGCAAAAGACGGCGGGAAAACAATGAAGAATGAGAGAAAATGAGGAAAGAACAGAGAAGACAACTTGCGCTTGAAAGTGAGAGAAGGAACGTAGAAAGATGGATGAAACAACCCAAAGAGAAGAAACTAACCAGAGGTAAGATAGATAGGAGGGGAAAGTTTTGCAAAGGTGATGAGATAGAGATAGAAAGTGGGCCACAACCTAAAAATAAAAATGAGGACAGATGAGAATACAAATCCAAGACGACTGGAAAAAGAGATCATGCTTCCAACAACTCCCTTCTTATTTCATCTTACAAGAGCCAGAAGGGCGTTAGTTCTATTCAAAAGTATATGAATTAAAGCCTTTCTGGCTCTCAGCGGATGATTTCTTCTCGTCAACAAAGATAAAGACTGCATCCCCCTGGACTCTGGGGTAGAGAGACCATGTTTGAGCAAACCTCACCCACCCCACCTATCCCATCGGCCGCCCATAAATGGATTTGACGTGCAAACCACAAGACATAACCTCCATCCCTCCCTCCATCCCTCCCTGATACTAACCCGCTCAACGAACCAAACCCCTGGACAAATATTTTCTGCAAAGTTTGATAATTGGATAACTCAACACAGGGTAGCGAGGGGGACGGACAGACTAAATTACATGAGCAAGCGAGAGAGAGAGAGCAGCCCCCTCCACGAATGAGTGATGCTTTTCACACTCTGGACCTGTTCAGACAAAACTAACTTTATACGAAACTTGAATAATGAAACGTATATCGTATAAAGAACCATTGCATAAAGAACTGTTATAATATCATTGTACAGCAAAAGGAGTGTACAGACTGCATAACATTGTAAAAAAGAAATGTATAAAGAAACTGGTTTTGGAGAGGTCAATTGACATGACCATTGGTCAATCAGTGTGCGCTCACTGTCCCTCCTAATTTAACATTTTTTGAATGATGTTCAGATGAGAGCCGGATCCTGATTCTTTATTTAGTTTTGTTTGAAATGATACTCAAATATGGTTCGCTAGACATTTCGTTAAATGACGTGCATAGAAGAATACAATAAATTATTTATTGTATAGTTATACGATTCTCTTATATCTATACGGTGAATATTGAGGGAGTGTGAACAGGAGGTTAATGTCTAAAGGTAAACACGATTCCCACCAGATTTGCACAACAGGGCAATCACAAATTTTCGATAGGTTTAGCAGTTACCCCAAAGCATGGGAAGGCCTTTCTGTAATAGCATTGAACGTAAATCTACTTTCAAATATTGGAGGAAATCGTATCCGAAAAGTTGAGAAAAATTTGCACTATCTTAGCAAATTTTGAAGTACCGGTAGTAGAAAAACTCCAGTGCATTTTTTTAAAAATATGCTAAAAATGTGATTACCTAACAAATCAATTGAGTGCTCGCCTAAAGCATGGACAATTGTGTGAATTCATAACTTATCATACAAATAAAAATGAAAAGCTTGTACAGGAATTTCACATTAGTTTGATTTAATCAGTTTGTTTATCATGATGCAGTTACCGAGGCTACAATCACCAGACTACGAGCTCTCCCGTTTCATCAGACTGACAGACAATACAGACTCACTTTAGAATGACATCGAGTCATGGGTTTAATGTGACAATTTCCTCTCATTGACAATGTAATTTGCTGGCACTCCAGTTGCACTATTCAAAGGTGAGACTAATAACAACAATGATTTCTATTCAGTATATCATAGAAAACTACCATAAAACATGATTTTTCAATAAATGTACATTATCTTTGCATTTAAACATATAGGGACCAAGTGGCTCCTGTAATTAACCCTATGGGAGTGGGTGAATTTTACTAGTCAATGGATTATTTAATGATTCACAACAGATTACACGTTTGTGGTTTCGGTAGGCACATACAGTGGAAACACATTATAACGAGGTCCTTGTTATAATTCCTGGGTAAAAAATATAAAGAATATAAAGAGCTGGGACCAGCAAATTCACCTTGTTATAACAGATACCTCGTTATATCATAGCTCTTTATAGGTAATAAGGTTCCACTGTGTACATAGATTTCATTTCAATAAATAAATTTGAATTTGAATTTGAATTTGAATTTACATGTACATTGTAAATGTATGTTCCATATGTACATCTTGGTCCATTATTTACTAAGCCTGAAAAACTCTTGGTTGGGCTGGGCTAGATCGTTCGTTCGTGTCTCCTTAGATCAAGATAGTTATGTAAAGTTCCTTAATTAAGTTAAATTAAATTAAATTAAATTAAGTTCTTCCATCGCCCGATTGCTGCAATGGCCGTTTCATTAACAAGGGCCAGGTCTTCATTTTTGAAAAGACAGAAAATGTGTATTATACAAATACGTTAGAAGAGCCTGACCGAACCTATATATATTCCTATGTGCTATGTGTGAATGGAGTCACAGAGACCCGTGGTGTTACATGTATGTGTGAAAGAAGTCATTGAAAGCCGTGGTGTCGGTGGCTGAAAAGCAAATTATATCCATTAGTACACAGCGACGGAAACTAAAGAGAGGACTGTCGTTGCCGGTGGGGATTTCTGTCTGTGCATGGACTGGTTTAATCCAACAAATAAGATTATTATAGGCATTTCTATGCTTTGAGCATCGTAATGTCAAGAATTTGTGCTTGAATTATCATAATGAAATAGAGTGCGCAGAGTTTTGCATAATCTGTGACCGAGCCGACTGGATTTGAAAATGCATTTCCCCTCAAAGAAATAAGCCATGTGAGGTGAAAACTGAAAGCATTATCAAATATTGTTCACAAACAAAAACTTATCAAGTTAAAAGTCTTGTAAAGAGTTATAAAAGTATCTTCATGTAAAAACAGCAGTTAGTAGGGTTAGGGTTAGGCTTAAAGTTAGCAGTGTGGAAGTTTCTTTACAGCATAGCAAACACATGTCTGCCTTTTTAAATTGGACATTAGTACTTGAAGTGAACTAATGCATTTTATTCTATAATATTTCCATTTTAATACAAAACCATTCCACTGGATAAATTTATCATTGTGTTGAATAGATAGTGGAATGATATTAGCAAATGTGTGATCAATTCCATTTACAGAACATATCAACATACATGTACATGTACATGTATGTGTGAATATTATTTCACGCCTACTGCCTTGAGATGGATTTTTATTCATACTAAGTAGCACTATGTTATAATGAATAGTGCATATTCAAACTCCCCATTTTTGTTGTAGTAATTTAATTCACAAACCTAATTAACGTTTGAGAGGCTTAGCCTAATGCTGTTAAGTGTATTCACAAGCTGACCACAGCTCTAATACTATGCTTGCGTCATTGAACATTCTGTAAGAATTAAATTAAGTCTAGGCTTATTAATCTTCTCAAATGCTCCATATCCACACAGTAATTAATCTGCTGAAGGCACAAGCTTGGAACATGCAGCTAAATGAAATCCTTCTGCATGTATTACATAAACCCCCTCCCTTGCTTTATCCTCGTTATAATTCATCACTTTCCATCAGCTATTCATGAGCTCTCTCATTGTTACACAGCCGTCTGAACACCATGCTCTTTAAATTCATTGACACACTCTCTCTCTCTCTCTCTCTTTTTCTCTTTCTCTCTCTCTCTCTCCCTCTCTCTCTCTCTCCCGCCACAGCTATTCATTTGACTGCTATGGAATAATCAATGATGCTGGCTATTGTCAAGCACAGAGACACACCTGGCGGCAATGACGGCTACACGATGACGACCGTCCGAACGACGCACGCGATACAACGCCAGACAGATCACACGCACAAGCATGCATGCATGGGCAAAGTTCGAAATCATCAATTTCATCTGCCATCTTCACACATACTCTTTAATGAGGGATCCCTGAAACAACCCTAATGCACTATTCAACCATACATCCCATTGATCCAGTATGTTCACATGAATGTAACTCTGATTCATTCAATGCTGTGCATGATAATCAGATTACAAGATCTGAACAAAAGGCATGACCAATTGTGGGCTCACATTTGCACATGTTCTCAAATAGTCCTCCAATGTATGCTCCAGAGGATATCACTTGAGTTATAATTTTGTGAAAGATGTATGGTTTAGGTTTAGGGAGAGGGGCAGTGTAGTGTTCGGTCCAGGGTTGAAGTTTAAAATTTGGTTACAATGTAGTGTAAAATATTGTCTACATCGAGTACATCTATCAAACCATATGAGCCCTTGCTTGAAAGATAGCTCCTTGTAAAGGCTCTGACTTCAGCAAAGGTAAGATCCCAGTCACATCACCTAGGTTTACATTATGTTCCCGGCGGCCACGGCAATCACGTTTCAGGAGACCGTCGAAAGCGAGATGGACGTGAGACAACGCAGGGTGACGGAATGGCAAACGTGACAGGCTTTGCAGATTGCCACGGCAGTCACAGTGCGGATGAGAAACCTAGTAGGCCGTAGTAAAACAGGGTAAACGCAACAAAACCTCACAGCATGTAATAAAGAAACTTGGTAAGACTTAACAAAACTTGAATACAGGCCAAATTCCCACAGCGCACTACGTTTCGGGCAAACGGAGCTGCCGGGAACATAATGTAAGCCTAGCAAAACCAACTCCTCAGCCAACCAACAACCCACAAGATCTCAGCCATCCAGGGAATCTTGTCAGTCTGGTGTCAGTCTCATTGGTGTTACTGGGGTATTACATCATGCCCAACACATGTTTTTCCATCATGTTAATGATGTAGCAGTCCTATGTTCTAAAGCGACACATGGTATGCTACTGCCCTTCAACATGATAAACCCACCAGCTGATAAACCCAGCCGAGATGACGTGGGAAGAGGGAGGTTAAAACTTTAAACATGATGTGAAGAGATGAGGAAAGTGGTAGCAATGTCCAATCTCCTCTGGTGAAAGTAACATAAATAGCGGTGGGGGAGGGGGCTTTGGGCAAAGTGCCCCTAAAACTCCAGAACCACCATCAATGTAGAAGTCTAAAACCCAGATAAGACGATGTGGGATGATGGGAGGTTAAAAGTTTAAGCATGATGTGAAGAGGGCAATGGGAATAGTAGTAGCAATGGGAATAGTAGTAGCAATGTCCAAACTCCTCTGATGAAGAACAAAAATTGGTGGGGTGGGGGCTTGGGGCAAAGTGCCCCTAAAAATCCAGAGCCACACAAGTATAAGACACAGCAAAGACAGTGTGGGATGGTGGAGGTTAAACGTCTGTTCATGGTGGCTGATGGGGAGGTAGCAATGTCCGATCTCCTCCAGTATAAAATAAATAGTTTGGGGCCGGAGCCTTGGGGCAATGCGCCCCCTTACTCAAGAAAAAGAGAATTATATTCAAATTGATACATAGATGTGTATGGCTATGGCTGACAAACTATATACAGTATGAAAGTATGGGTTAGAGCATGAAATGAATGACTGTACATCCACAGATTGAGATATAGGGATGTACTCCAAACAAATATTTTGGGATTCAAGTGCTGCCTTTAAAGCCAGGTAACCTTGCCTAGTGGTCAGACAAATCACCATGACCTGTGGCGTAACATCCAATGACCTCTCGTAACATCAAATGACGTTTCCAATCCTTACAAGCGAGTCACTTGTCATAACTAATCAACGAGCAATACAAAGTCAAGAGTGAGAGGTGGCATTGCATGGTGAGCTGTACATGACAGGTTAGAAGATTCTTGTCCCCTCTAAACGTAGGCTTTCCACTTTCTATTCAGTTTGATCTAATCAGCTAGCTTGTATTCATCAAAAATTCATACAGTATCGCTATCTAAAATCATTAGCATCTTTTGTTACCACACACGCCTGGTGTGCGGCACGCACCGTTAATGGGAGAGAGGGAGAGAGAGACAGAGAGACGGAGAGAATTGTGTATCCTAATTTTAAATTCATTCATGGGTATGGAAAATTGATTCTTCAAACAATGGCGCCCAAGGCTAGTGGTGTCCCTGATAGACAAGCCGACTCTGGTAACGAGCTGGAGATTAAAGGGCCTCATACCTAGGTATAGAGAAGGCTGAGTTATAGGAAAGGTTATTTATGAGTTTTTTCATTCTTTTTATGTTAGTGTGGAAGAATATCATAGAAAAACTGTCACCTGAAAAGGATGGTTCTGCCAATGCCCTAACATTTCTACTATTGCAGTTGAAATATAATAGAAATAAAAACATTTTCTTCTACATAAACAATTATTTCTTACATTTTATAATTAGATTAAACATCCTTAGATTAAACATCCTTAGATTAAACATCAAATTAAACACAGACACATCCTAATGTGTGTCTCAACTAAACTGGTGAATTTTGATAAGCAACAAGCACTGTAATTGACTGAAAAGCTCATCTGTACACCTCAGCCTACTTCCTTCAACCACAAACCAAACCAATAGGTATGTCTTCATCAGCTCGAGACTAGACCTCAAGATATTTTGCTCAGCGTTCGCGCATAGTGCAAAGCTTTGGGCTTGTGAAGACGCACCGGACAAATAGCGTGATATTTTGCCAAATAGCGGAATATTTTACAAACTAGCCCAAGATATCTTGGGATGATTATCTCAACCAACTATCCCGATGATTGCAACTGCGGGCTGATGAAGAAGCAAAATAGCGGGATAATTTGCGATCGGGATAGTTCGAATAGCAGGTTATTTGGCAATCTCGATCTGATGAAGACAGGCCGACTGTCTGAACCTCCATTTTGAGATTCAATCAGGGGCCAATCAAGTGAATATTCCCTCCAGGAGCTGCGACACTTAACATGAAAATGATATGAAAGAGCATTCTTGACAGGAGGCTACACCGGAAGGCAAATTCATCATGAATATTCATGAGGTTCTCTCTTCTCTCTTCCCGAGGGGAGAGATGCTCCCCTGTGTTTTCTTTGAAGTGGTCAAAACATACAGGTCTGGGAGGGAAATAGGGGGTGGACAAATTATACCTCTTCCGTTTCACCACAGAGTTCACTCCTGCTCTCTTTCATATCAATTAAATGATCAGAGAACCTTTCACATCGATACAGGTGGATTGAATAGAAGTCACTATCACTAAACGTTAACGATGCCAATGATAATTGACCATACAATTAACCTTTTCTGTTTGGAGTCATTTGAAATGGTAATAAAGAATTTGTCTCCTGATTTGTAAGCTCCCTCGCTATCATTAAATTTCCTTTGTCCAATTTTGATCTTCAATACTTTTATTTCCATGGCAACAGATGACTTGATCATTATGTCTCCATCTCCTTTATCTACTTTTGTCTTGCTTTACAAACCCCCTTCTACCTCCTTTTCCCCCTCTTTCCATTTTAATATTTAATTGTTATCTCTATGGCAAGCAGTCCACTGTTGACCTTTCTCACACCATCATCCCTTCTCTTTCCAATCTTGATCTTATGATCTCTCAAGCAATCAGTTCTCTTTCAACCATTCTCACTTTGTATCCATCCTTACTAAGGCCTTAGCTTAGGTTAAATACGACCAGTGTCAACCTGTTTTTCTCTCTTTTTGTCATCTTTCTCCTTTCAGTCTGGATTTGCTTCAATTGTTGATCATCTCCATAGTAACCAATTATCTCTCTATTCTATTTTTGTATCATTCTCCCTATTCCCTTGCTTGACTATGACCCGTCTCTAACTCCTGCTGTGATCCCCATGGTAACTAGCATGGAGATCCTTCTCTCCTGCATCATTTTGACCATCTAGTTTCCATGACAACCCGCACTCATGGAATGACATCCAATCCTATCACCCCAACACATATCTCCGACCTGATAACAAAGCCCCTTCTTCTCCTTCTCTTTTCTTCAACGTCAATCCTTGGATCAAATACATATCTCTAGAAATGTTGTCTCATCAGGTTTCTTCTTCATCATCATAGACATTTTTTTAAATGCAAATAAGGTTTAAACTAATCAATCAGATTTGGTTGGTAATTATAATAAACATGAACATAAGCTCGGCAGTCAGCACAATGGTACTGTGAATAATGTACGCCTACATAGCAAGGTTAACCATATTCAAATAGATAGTAAAGAAAATTGCCATAAATATTATTGGGGCAAACTTTGAAGCTAAATTCAAATTGCATTCACGCAGAAATGATAATGCAATCAAGACAAGCAGTATAGAAAAGTGAAAATTGTTAAAGACAATATACAAATTTAAAACATCCAACCTACCTCTCTTCCTTTATTTTTTACAGTGCCAAAACATTAAAAAATCATTATTCAAAAAGATAATATGTTTGTTCTAAAACAAACCTCTCCAGTAAGCAAGCCTTAAACACACACTTTCTCACTCATACAAGATTACTTTTCATACCTATACTTCTCCCAAAAGCATGCCTTAAACACACACTTTCTCACTTCTACAAGATTATCTTTCATACCATATCTGGGACATGGCCCATTTGAAACCCAATCTCCTGTAGTGTGTAATGTAAAAAGGTCCCCAGATGGTGGCTGTGTGCACTGTGCTCGCTCTAGCCATATATTATTTGTCTTTTTGTGACTCATTTCATAGGTCTATTCCCATTGGCAAACAATTCCCGATCGTTACACACTGGCAGCAATCACAATACCTGAACGGACCACATTCTCATGTCAAGCAGAAATAGTGCGTCTGGATCCTTTGTTTTTTCAATTTTGTATCAATGTTAACTGATTTCATCATTTTAAAATTGTCAGACTTTCACGATGTCAGGTGCCGATTAAAAATGGCTAGCAAAGAATATTTGTTGTCCATGGTAACAGCCCCACTAGGTCCCATGCACAGTGCAGGAGGCCACGCATAATTAATTCACACGGCTGGACTTTACACCCAAGGGTGATGTAGAGAGATGAATTTTAAAGTGATACATGTATGAATACCAATGAGCGTTTCCTTTGGGCAGTGAGTGGGTGGTGGGAGGGAATATGAATCATACACTACATAGATGTGGATTGATGGGACTAGGGTGAAATGATGATGTGTATTATACACAACATAAAGATGGGTTGATGGGACTGTGATGAGATGATAATGGGTCTCTGATATATCTCCGGAAGTACACCCTTATCCAGTAAAAAATTACTTACCTGTTTGTGATCCAAGCAGGGAGGTGAATATGAAAGAAAAAAGAGAGAAAGAAAACTGATAAATTACATTGTACAATTACAAATATTCCTTGACAAACTACCAATGTAAAATACAGGCTCAAATTTCACAGCATAAAATACAAAGCTAAATTTTTCATTTAGCCTTCTTCAAACTGCTGAATTTTCCATCTCCTTCCCTTTTATTTCTATTTTATATTTAGTTTTGACAACAATGCAGACATCATTTTTGTTCCTGTTATTACACAGAGACTTAAAAGGTCAAGAAAAGAAAATCCTCAATTTGATTTAGTCTGAGGATTCACAAAAATACATGAAATACTGTACCAGGTTGTGATTTGTAGCTATGCTCTAAGGATACTCAATACGACAATCTAATCTTAGACTTTATCAAATCATTCATCAAAACAAATTATTCTTCTACTAAATCTGGGTCAGAGAAGGATGGAGGCATGTATCTAATTAGAAAATATTGATTTATCTTGATTAAATTTAAGTTTTTATTATGGAATACATTCTTACACACACATAAATCGAACACAGTACATCTTTTAGTCGATCCTTTGCACATCCTCCCTCTATATATCTTTCTCTCTCTCTCTCTCTTTCTCTCCTCTATCTCTCTCTCTCTTTCCTCTTTCTTTCTTCTTTTTCCCTTTCCTGATATAGTGTACATGTGCATCTTTTAATAAAACATTAATTTAAAAGATGGTTCATCAACTTGTACTCATACACAAGATATATTACCAGCTCCTAAAATTCAACCTACTACTTGTTTCAATTAAATACAAGAAGGCTCTAAACAACGTTGCTGATTAAGAAAGCAACAAAATAAAAATGATGAGTAGCCCTGCTTGACACCTGAAGTGGTTCTAGTACTATTCACAAGCTCATGCAATGGATCCATTTTCTACAAGAGAAGTTTATATTACATCATACATACAGTATTATACAGGTAGGTATCAAGTGAATAATACTGGTTGGTAATTTAATATTTGTATCAACACATGCACCTCTACCTAGGTAGATCTAATGAATGGTGACATCTTCTCAATCTGCTGTCAAGTGCAATTGACAGTGCATGTCAGTAGGGGGTGATCTCCACTAGACTGGAGAGAAAGGATCACCTATCAGGTCACAACCAATTTTCAAGCATAAGGCTCTGAAACTTCATCACATGCTCATTTTATTCTCACTGGTTCTCCATCTCCCTCCCACCCCCTCTCTCCTTTTCTCTCTCTTTCTTTCTCTCGCTCTCTCTCTCCCCCACCCTCTCTCTCTCTCTCCCTTCCCCCTCCTCTCGCTATCTCTCTTTGTCATTTCATGGTTGCTGCTATATTACTGCAATATCATTATCTGCCTATCTCCCCCAGCCTGTCAATCTCAATCATCTCTATATATATCCATTATGCAATATTTGTCTCTTTCAACCTCCCTTCCCTAATGACTTCCTTACACCCCCCCCCCCCCTCTTTTCTCCATGAAAATAAAAGCCATTCATTGCTAAAAAGGGATGAAAATAACTTCTAAAATGTATGTCTGCTCCTCAAGTAGGTCACTGAAAAATTCAATAATTTCAACATCCTTTTCAAAAGCACTATTAAATTCTAAGGCAAAAGCAATACTACATGTAGACAAAAGATGCTCTTAGTTATTATTTCATTTTATCACTTTGATTCCATAAAAGTCTGAAGGCTGAGCGGAGGTTCCCTTTATTGTACATTGAAGGCATAGGTAAGAAACGGAATTAACTCTGCTCTGTTTTTCTTACAAATGTCATGCAGGCAGGCATGTCAGGCATTACTGCCAGCACCTAACGACCGCGGAATCCCTGGAATATGAACACCATATTTTCATCTAAGCTGAATCGCCTTTCAGGCCTCCGTTATTGATTTTGATGTAGTCTGAACTAAAAGCAAGGAGGATGCAAGAGCTCGTCCT
>JAVYIG010018400.1:0-20244 GCA_035222895.1 Strongylocentrotus droebachiensis | reverse complement strand
AAAAATGGGGGAAGGGAAAGGTAAAGAGGAGAGCTAAAAGGGAACAAAAAAGAGGAAAAGGAAAAGAAAAGGGTAAAAAGAAGGGAACAGTTGCGATTAATCCCGCCAACAAACCTAAAACATTGGCGACAGATGCCAAATATAATTCAAACGTTGTTTATTTCTTATTCGATACGATACCCTTGTTTATTATTTTTTAAATACTTTTTAAATATTTTAACACACCCTTTCGGCCATACCGGGGGGGGCTTTGGACGATTGGTAGCGTTCAAGTTAAGGCGACGCGACGCGACACTCCCAACGCACCCTTTCGGTCAAACCGGGGGGGCTTTGGACGAATGGTCGCGTTCAAGTCAACGCGCCGCGACGCGACGCTACCCACCCTAATGGCATAAGCCAGCCAGATGACACAGATTTCAAAAATAGTCCTACCCCTCACTAACGATAAATACTCCAGTTTAAAGCTCATTATCCATGGAGTTAGACAAAACCTAGGGCCGGCTATGACGCATCTAAATGTTTGCACTTTCTTTCAGATTCACAGACACTTTGAAAACATTGGCCAGACCGTCGTACATTCCTCTTCAATGACATGCCTACAGGGCTCCTAATCCCAAAGCTAATTTAAACTTTTATCCATCTCTAGACATTGGAGAATGTTTTGAATCACCTATCCAGTAAAAGAAAGGAAAATAAGCAGGTTTCTAATGATTACTTGAAATATGGAAATGTTTTTTTGAGTGAAAGTTTCACATGTTGCATGCCAGGAAGGAGGTTGATCATTCCTGGGCCCTCGGGTGAAGTACAGGAGTATCATGGGCATAGCAAAGAATAACGTTAACAGGTGCTTCAGAGAAGTAAACACGGTCACATACCAGTGTACCACTTTGCTTGGGTCGGTATGTTATATTCGAGTTGCAGTGAAGAAAGGATGATGAATATATCAGTTGTAACCAAGATTTTGCATATCTATTATCAGTTTCATAAACTTTCAATACTGAGGTTGGTACATAATGCCTATTGGACTACTGCAACGAAAATTGATTTCTAAGTAGTAGGGCCTAAACATTTGGATATTTGAACAGAATGCTGTAATGTATTAAAATGAAGCTCATATTGATCAATACTGTTTGTAGTACATTTAGGCCTATAAACTTAACTCCTGCTATGCAAAAAGGAGATGATTTCTATTCTATGAACAACAATGGATGTTAGATCACGACACCTCTCATTGTTAGATACAAGGATAATGTTATAACCTCTTCTTTCAACGCTTCTTTCCAATACACTAATATATCCCTTATCATAAAAGGATCAAGGGCACATGAATGATTTAGAAGCCCCTAATTCCTCTGGAATACAACCCCCCCCCCCCCCTTCTATAAATGCCATGTCATATTATTCAAGGAAAAAAAGTTTAGTAGGGGGTGGATTCTGGACAACCTGTGCAGGTCTGGGCGAGGGCTTGTGTATTCGGTTTCAGGTGAGCCAATCAATCAACACAATTTTATCTCTCCATGTATGTTTGTTTTGCAATCAAGATAGCCATGTCAATGTCAAGCTAGCAATAATACATGAATGACAAAATCAAGTCTTTCTACCAGACTCAATATACTCACTCAATGTCATCCTATCAAAAGCCATGAATTAAATCGTTAGTCTAGACGACCAGACTCATGATACCCATGTCATTGTCATCCTATCAATATTACATGGATGAAAACATTAGTCTTGACTACCAGAATCAGGATACCTATAGTTCAATTTAATCCTGCCAACAATAAATGTCAATGAAAACATTAGTCTTCACTGCCAGACTCGACGAGGAGACATAAAACTTTGGTATTCATACAATATTCCATTCAAAACTGTTTTCAAATAGTGAACTTCCGTCCATTTGATTTCCCAGATTTCCATCACATCCTTTAACATTATATTAATGCATTTTGCAGGAAATATTTTTTTTTTAAAGATAACTTGTTTCTTCCTTATCTCTAAACTTTGCACTAGCATTTTTAAAAAGATCATAATTTAGCAATGGTAGAATTAGACTCTCTTCTCTTCTGGAGATGTGTCTTGGGCAAGGAAATAAGAAGTTTCTGCTTCTTTTTTGCCATTATTATTATGAACTTTTCCATACCCACTCCCGTATAGAATTTGATAATGCCAGGACTGAAGTTAAAAGGATATTTGTGAGCATAAAATGTGTGCTATGAACTTGACATTTTATTCATGAAGGCTTTTTACTTTTGGTAATCAAAGCCCCTTGTTTACAAAGTTCGGGTTTCTATTTTTGACAGAGGACAAAAACAAACCCGACTGCTCCCTTGAGAAGGTGAAGATATTTTTATATATTGACCAAGGGGAATTAATAGAGAGTTTGAGCGAAACTCCTCTGAGAGATGCTTTAAGGAGTCTCTGGTCAATGAAAGGGCGGCAAGTTGAAAAGAGATGTCACTTCACAAGTTAGATTCTTAGCCTTATCAGGAGAGTGTTTGACCAGCTAGGGGCAAATTTAAAGCTGAAATTGTCTGGTGAGTTTGATATAGAACAGAAAACAGAGATCAAATATTGACCTAAATCTATTTTTAAAGAGATAATGCAACTTATCATTAGTGAGTTACAACTCGAAACATCTCAATGCATGTATCAGTTGCATGAAGGAGATAATGATTTAATTCTTCACCATCATAATTACAAAGTAATTCAGGTCTTCAGTTGCCACTTCAGTATATTACCTCAGAAAAATTGCTAGATATTATTTTACCCTATCTTGATACTTGAAATAAAATCTACGACTTTTCACATACATCTGGTATGTTTTAGCTTTATAAAATACCTAACGGTCAAATGGAATTTATGTTAGACTAGAGCTCTGCAGCTTATAACATGTGCATAGCACACCAACAAATAAATACTGCAAAAGGATATGTCAATAATACAGGGATTGAATGCAGTGCAGTACTTATTTGATAGTGATACTGATAGCACACAAAAGGGGAGGGGACTAAAGATAAATATAAATGGACAGATTCTGAACTACCACCTCCACCAGAAGAACATTTTCATTACTCAACAGCAAGAATACATTTTTGATACCAAAGATAAAGGTCAAAAGGTCTATTTGAAGTTTGATATGATTGTTGTATCAATTACTCCTTATCAATATCAGCTAAGATTAAGAAGAATGATTCAATGTTTGCATGACTTTGTTGGGAAACATTTTCATTCTCACCTAAAAACGAACTCTTAAACTGAAGATTTTATCTGCATAAGTGATAAGATATTGGTTCACACCTTACTGTACCAAAATGATTATGCCCATTGTCCTCACATTCTAGCTGTCTTCTTTTCTTTTCTTTCTTTTTACTTGTCTACTGACCACTTCATCCCACTTTTTCTTTATCAAGACATAATGTATTATGATATTTTTGAAGACTTCTGAATATTCACTTGACATGAAATATTCTAAATTTTATTTAAGTTATATTTTGTTCAATCTCAAAGAAAGAAAAAGTGGTTGAAAAGGAGAATGGGGACAGTCAGTACAGTTTCACAACAGCAAAAATGTCGCATAGTTCATGTATCAAACCAGAACAAAGAAAACAATGACATTCTTGTTGGTATCATGTGTAGACTTTGTCACAATGTTGTACGAGTGCCATACCTCACGCAGGCCATGGGCTATGTTAAAATATACTGAGCAAAGTAGAACAAAGTTCAAACGCTGTCAAAGGTGGGTGAAGGAGAATTGACATGGGTATTTGGACGTTCATACGTTTATATATATATATCTCCTCTTTATTGTATAGTGCTTTTGCCCCTCTTATTGGTTCTTATAGGGAATAATATTTTGATGGGCTCTTGACTGAAACATACTCCCCCACACTATTAGGCATTTGCTTGGAGTAATGTAACTTAAGGATTTGAAAGATGTGTTCTGGATACAAAGTCGGGCAGATATTGACTATTGAAGTTTAATACGAGAACCCATAGCATTACAAATGTATAAATGTTATGTGTGCATTACAATTCAATTTAATTAAGTTCAACAAACCTTTCACTTTTTAAGATCCTCCCACACTGTAATTCAAATCTCTAGACCTTAACATTACAATAAAAAATAAATTGGACTTAGCAGAAAATCATTTTTTATTAAAACAGCCATGTACAGACAACTAAATGATGGTGGGGGAATATACATGTTTGTTTTTTATACTTATCTTCCCCTTCCAAACAAAGTTTAACCATGACTTGTATGTCATTTGAGACAAACACAAAAAAATAATCCCTTGATGCCAGAAGTGACAAATGATGCCAAATGCCTCCTTCTCTGAACATATTTGGATTAAAGCTCATAGAATGCCCAATATTTGTGAATAATAATTACATATTTGAACCATTTGTCCTTCACTTTATCATTATGGAACACATGAACGAACGCAAATATACTGGACTGGATTAATATGCCCATAAATCTCTTGAACAAGTTGAAGGCCGACTCCAGTATCTAGAATCAATTAACTATTTATGCTTAATCACAATATACAAAATTTGGATGGTAACTTGAACCCAAAAGACAGGGACGTTGATGATGATAATAATAATGTTGATAACCAAAGTGTATGAGAAGTCTTGCCCACAAGTAACATCGGAAGAGATGATAACATGATGAGCATTTTGAGATGGTATACCACCATGCAAGAATTCATGCTCAAGTGAGGGTCACATTTCAAATGCGGATGAAACATGAACTATTCTCTTTCTTGGTAATGGGCTGTCAATTGAATTCAGAAAGACCACTCCTCTAAATAATATATTTGATTAACCATGATGGAAATAGTTAAGAAGAAAATGTAAATTAAAGAAATGTGAATTAAAGAACTAAACAACAGAAGAGTCGAGCTTGAGGCTGAACATTGAACACAAATCTCCCATTTTATGTTAAAGTCTGAGGGACCCCACACGAATTCTATTTAGAGCCTATAATTCACAGAACAAAGCTGTTTCACTTTTCTTTTAACTCTGTAAATAGGTCATGAATGTTGCAGTCCTGATGGTAACAATAGCCATATTTATGTTGAACAGTGTGAAGACCGTGATAAAAGACATGAAAACAAGCATTGGAACATGGCATATTCCCTTGCTGATAAAGATAGATCCTTGCAGAAACACCTCCCACACAAATCCTCCGCCCACGAACAGAATTATATCGTTTGAATTAGATAAGCTATCCGCCTACTAGAGATAATAATGAGCTATTTGAATAAAAGAACTGCTAACCACAAGTGCATTTTATAGCTCTATTTTCACTTTACTAGCAGGATTTATTTTCAAAGATATTTCAACAATTGTTTGATGACTGAAACAGGGAGGCTTTTCTTTCTCTTTTACTCTTTGGTTTTATCACCTATTCGTTTGGTAAATAAAAGATTTTGAATTTTTTTTTTTTTTTTTTTATTAATGTAAAAAATGTAATTATGATATGAAATTGTATAGGTTTTAAAACACCTTGATGAACTTGTCTAGTGTATACTAAGAATTGCATCGCGAACCAGAAGGGCATACATATGCCAGCTCATCAAATAAATGAAATCATTTACTTGAATTTTCTCCCGCAACTGTGTATGAGAGCTCAAAAAATTTACCAAAAAAAATATTATTGAGTGTAATAACACCTTTCTGTGGTTTGGGTAATGCCCACACCACAACAGAACAATAGCTTTAACCTTAGATGAACTTGGAGAATCAAAATATTGGATGCACACCTTATCAACCAAGCAAATAACTCATGTTTATTACCTGATTTCAACAAACTAAAATAATTGTTTTGTCATTTCCATTACCAGTTGAAATAGGTCACAATCTTTTTCAATACAATGTGGTTATCTCACTAGATCCATCTTTGATACAATAGAGAATTTGAATTATCATATTTTAGAAGAGCAATCACGAGTAGAGTATACATTAATCTATGTCAAAAGTTGAAACCACATCTGTGTCTCTAAAGTGCAGATGGATAAATTTTATTTGGAATTATCTGTTTTTAATGAAATTTGTGCAAGTCCTCAATTCTTGACCCATTATTGGGAGATATATGAGGCTTGTATGATATACATGTACCAAGATAACAAGAGGTTTGAATCTCTTTTAGGATTTGGTATGTTATAAGTGCGATTGTTTTGAAGTGATATAAAAGTATTTCATTGCATTTACCGGAACACTTTTGGAGCTCTTAAAACCTAAATCACTCAGGATTCCTGTCTATTTTTTGTTGTTAATACTGTAGAGTGAAATTCATTGATTTGTTTAATGAGCTCATTTTATAGCACAAAATCTAAAGAGAGCTAATTCAGATCATTTTGCAAAGATTTAACGTCCTTTTGGCTCCCATCAGATAATATTTCACAATCCCAATGAAATAGTGTTGTTAAGACTACATTCATTCATTGTTCTTGACAATGACTTTTACTGAAAGAGTGAAGTCAGGTGAACACACCATGATTGTGTTGTTGCCTAGGTGAATCACTAATAATGGGTACATTACCAGTATTGTCATGTTCTCATGTATTTACCAATAGTAAGCTCAACATGATACACTGCTTTAATAACATATGAAAATCAATTATGAATGTAAGGCTGTGGCTTTTCTTGAAAACTTGTCATTCTTATTTTGATTAAAATTACTGCATATACTTCAGATTAATGCCTCAATATTCAAATTTCTTTGTGCTTGAAGGTGGCACTTAACCTGTCGACTACTGAATGCTCTCATATCCATTGGTTTAATATAGGAACCACCAGTTTCCCCATAGGTGATGGATTAAAGATTTAATTGCATAATCTGAATAATTTTCTATTTTTCACATTCAAACATTGACTTCACATTTTGTCCACTCATGTAGCCTCTGACTCCTGAGTCAAAGTTTGAAGTTGATCACAGATCATGTAAGGGGTTCAGCAGACATGTGAACCTGTTGTGGTGTTTCTAAAGGACCCATTTCCTCTGTACTCTCAGGAAACACAGAATCAAACCACTTGCAGTGCTCCTGTATAGATACATCCTGCCATGAGCAAGGTATCAAGTTTAAACAGGAGCATGAACCCAGACCCACTGCAATTCAATCAATTTGAAATTAAAGCCATTTACAGGTTTGTTAGCCTTCTGAAAGATTCTGTTCAATTTAGTTGGGTTCAGATTACAAATGAGCACATGATTAATCAGAGATGCATAATAAGGCTGCTACCTCTCTCTCTCTCTCTCTCTCTCTCTCTCTCTACCCCCCCCCCCTCTCTCTCTCTCTCTCTGAAGTGGAGTGAGAAGCAAGTGAAAGATGGAAAATGATTATCATGATCCAAATTATACCTTGTTCTTCCTCTACTCTTTAACTCCTTTCACGAATGAATAAATGTCTTTCAGAATCTTTTGATATTCCAAATATGAATATGATTCACACACACATTATTCATGTTTTATTTTGAATCAGGTACTTGGCCTTTAACAATCACTGCTGGTAGTTTGCTAGTGTAGCCTTTTGATAGTTTTACAGGCTTTTCCTGTGGTAAGTCAGGTATATGTATTTTATTTGGCCATTGACCTTGATTTCAGTAGGATTTTTAAAAGAGAGTGTATTTTCCAAAAATATCACACTTCATCCAAAATCTCATAGACATAGCTCACTCTAGATCACAATTTGCTGCCTATATGATTACTTGTATGGTTACTTTTATTAGGCCTATATATTTCTGTAAGTACATGACAGGGTTGTACAGGTTGTTGCTGTTTTCTTCTAAATATAGGGAACACATTGAGAGAAAGGAACCTGTTTATAGTTGTTGTAATCATTTCTTGCTTATCCATCTGTTTCAGACCATGTAATATTTGTTACAAATATTTACTTATTTTCAGATTTGATTTAAGTCCAGCACAAAAGCATTCTTTCCTACACACAAATATTCTGACTGATATGTAAAGAGAGAGAGAGGAGAAAGAGAGAGAGAGAGAGGAGAAAGAGAGAGAGAGAGAGGAGAAAGGGAGAGAGAGAGAGAGGAGAAAGGGAGAGAGAGAGAGAGAGAAAGAGAGAGAGGAAAAAAACATTAGTCTTACCCTGCAGACCCCATCCACACAGACATCAATAGTGTTTGGCCCACATCTGGTTCCATCGATCACTTTCTCTGCATGGCGGTAGTAGAAGTGTTCCCCTTTGGGCATGCAGTTCAGCTCACATTGGTTTGGACCTGAAACAAACAAAATGATACTCATTACATCTTAAAACGGCCATTAATAATAGTAATCAATTATATTGATGGCATTCGTCCGATTGGATCGAGTTTGACTCATTCATAATCTATATTACAATCTTATGATGTTATATTTTGACGTAGGTATATAAAGATAAAACTTTTTGATGTAACAGAACTTCAGATGTTGAAGCAAAGCAAAGGGTTACATTTGTAATGCCATTGAGAAATTGAGAATTTTTCTAGTTTTGAAACATTAAACGGAGCTGACCTCAAACCAAAAAAGTCATTTATTTCACGCTTGGATTCTGAAAAATGTTAAGAAGGAGCAAACTTATATATTATTTCAAGCATAAAATAAATTGGTAACGGTATCCCCTTTTCCATTTATCTAATATTGATGAATTTGAACTACTGATCTTACACACCAAACTAGACTTTATCAGTGTTTCAATTACATATCAATCATTTGTTAATTGACAGAGAATTGAAATGAATGAAACAATTCAAACCACCCATCTCATATACCAGATTGTTTTATAGGTCCATGCCAAGGTCTCTCATTCAAGAACATTATGATGTAGAGGTGCAAAGGTGTAGATTACAAGTTGTCACATTTGATGTAGTTGTATGGCTAGACATGAGATCTCTATTTGAATACATCACTGCAGGTTATCAAAACTGATCTAAGTTGAGCACCATGATGACTTCCATCCATCCGATTTAAATTTGTAAGTAGGAAGATAAGATATATTCTAGCCATATTGAACTCATAAAACACTTTTCACAACCACCTTTTTGATTTATTATGACATGAAAGGGAACAGTTATCTGTTTTATGTTACTATTTCCTTCCCATTCACAATCTAAATGGTGATACTGTTAAGTTATGACTAGAAATATCCTACAAGAAGTGTTTATAAATGTTTACGAGAATTGGTATCTTTTGTTTATTTGTTCAATGTAAATCTGCCCATATTAGTTTAGTAGTTATCAGCAGGTACTTATATATGTTTTAAGGTGCAATTTCTACCTCTTTTAAATTCCATATAGATCAGATTCCAAGAGATGTTCAAGTTGGAATTATTAACGCTAACTCAAATAATTACAATAAGTAATGTAATGTATAACTAGTTTACATGAATTCCTATGGGATTTTTTCACATATAATTGCAAAAGTTATATGATTTAAAGATATTTCATCATTGATAGGAAGTTACCTTTCGATTTTATCTTTAAAGGATTTCCACAAACATAAAGCACATTCCCACATATCAAAATATTTACGATTGGTTCTGATAAAGAAAGGAAATGGTGTATCTCTGAGGGAAATCTTGGCCTCCTTAAGGCTTCCTTCCATTTCTACAAACAAATAAATAAGCAGTCCTGTTAAAGATCAGAGAATGTGTAATTTTGCAGGTGAATTTTGTCTGGGTTAATGATTTTCACAGAATTCAGGAGAGGAGTGACACTTCCTACAGACAGGTTGTGACCACCAGCCTTCAGGTTAGATTGTTTATATTTTCTGCATGGTTATGCCATTTATAAGTTTAAGCAAATAAAATCATGTCATCAATGAGGTTGTATATCAAAGTCATAGTATTGGTAACCCCCAAAACTTTGCAGATTCAGAGTTTACTTTGATTAATAACTAGCAATGTATTAACAATAGTGAGTTTATGTCTTTTTGTTTCTCTCTCTCTCTCTCTCTCTCTCGCCCCCTCTCTCTCTCTGTCTCCTATGATGAGAGGTGAAAAAATAATTTAGATCATGAGCTAGATCTAAAATGTATATGTAGATTCAACACACATTTGAGTATGCACAAATTATGCATCTCTCTGTGGTATTTCTGTGCTATTGACTTATTCATTAATAAGAGTGGAGATTTCATTAGCCTAGATATGATTTTCTAGTTTCTTTATATAATCATACGAAATCATGGACATACCATCAATACATCAGGCATGTGTATTTTTTGTATAAATTAAACAAGACCATGTGAAACGAGTTTCGCTCTAATTTCCCTTTTTTGCTACCAGAAGTAAACATCCTCATTAGAAATCTGTGCCAATCCTACATGCATACAAGTCTAGTTAACAGATCTTTATACTAGCATTAGACGGCTTGTTTTTAACTTTGTTTACAATCTTTCAATGCAAATAGCTGCAACCTATTAGTATCTAATTACAATAAAGAAACTCAATCTGACATATGTAATGAGCCATTTACTTTCCACCAACCTGCCGCATTTTATAATTGCTCAATGTAGCAGAAAGATTGTGAGATAATAAAAAGTCCTCTAACTAGGTATTTTTCTCTTTTTCATTAACCCTATTACTTCCATTAATTTGTCTAAAGAAGTAAATTTTGTCAATTAGTTCTATATTTTCTCTCTTTGGTGCCAGAAGGGTATTAAATCAAAACCTTTTAAACATAGTAAGCCCCCTTCTGGTTTCTAACAGACAATATAGTTGTATGGCTAATTCAGTCTCTAAATTTACTTCACTAGACCTAGCAAAGCTATGCCAGTTCTGTTTTGCCTGGACAAACAAATCTTTATATTCAGATTACAGTTAGTGTAAAATTTTAAGATCTCTCATATTATGTTATCAGAAGATATATCACCCCAAACCGTGTTTACACTTGTTATTTTTTGTAAAATCCATCAAACTACATTTTTTTCTACTGTGCTTTTAAATAATTTCTGCATAAATTGGAACCGATCATTGCATATAACTTTCAACTATAAATCATTATGTATAGTATGAAAGGGGAATTATCATTGGTTGATACCGACGAAATGCTGTTAGCATGACTGTATATTCATATGCGGCATCTCAACGTTTGAAGTTTGAATAAAAGGATTAGGCAACAGTGAAGAAACCACCAAACTTCAAAAGAAAGACTTTTGGCAAACAAACAAAAACATACTACTGATTTCATGCTCCAGTTCATTTATCATGACTTTGTAACAAGTAAGTACAAATTCCATATTCATATATTAAACATATTAAAGGTAATTTTGCACAGCTTATAAACATAATCCATTCGTAAAACATGGATATTACTTTAGGTATATACACGCATCTAAAGTCTGAACCCAACTTCTGTATGTTTTCAAGTACAGTCTTGTAAAGACATCAACTTATAAATATGAAATATTGATATTTTCATTGTTTTCAGAAAACCTGAAGCATTATTCTACATTCTTATTGTTCCTGTCAAAATGTTTGATTCAATTATATAATCATTTTCTGATATCATTTTAATAAAAATGAAATAAATTGAGACAACTTGAGTTACCTGACACAACCCTTTAAACTTGTCAGATTAGGAGGAATGTAGCTGCAATAGCATAACATGTATTTCTTTATGAAAGGGACCAGCAATACATCAACGATTACACCAACAAAACATGGAATTCACAATGCATCTAATCTATCATATTTTGTGAACAATGATATTGTCAGCTCATTTGACGTACATTAAGTAACTAATGAGCCATGGGAGAGGTGAATCTACTTCAGTGAAATATCCCAGAGGCATGTTTGCATTGTAATGTTTAAAACATCCCACGCCATTTGTTGAAATCAAATAATATCTTTAAATCTGTTAAATTTGTCATTTCAATGATAAACCATTTTTGCATACAATAAACAGCATTTCTAGTGACTATCACAAGAATTTTGTTATTATATAATATATTATCATAGTAAACCTTTTTTTAAATACACATTCTACAAGATATATGACTACATGAGTAAGGAGACAAGGGTTAAAAAAGGGTTGGAAAGCAAAAGAATAAATGACAAATCACTCAACAAGATGACAAAAATGAGGGGAGAATAAAAAGGGGAAGAGGAACATGAAATGCCACGATGTGCTCTTCAAGCTTTTAATATGAAATGTTGCTTATTATTGTAAGTGTGGATCAAGTCAGTCACTCACATTCAAAACCCAGCAATGAATTGAAAAACTGCATCATTGAAAAGGCAGAAATGGACTAGGTGTTGGAGAATGTCAGTCACAAGCAAGAACTATTTCATGCCCACTTGACAACTGAATGCCAGACCTCACACACTTTACAATTGGAGCCAGGAAAGAAGGTTAATCTGGAAGGTGTATAATAAGAGGATTAAAACAATCCATCACTCCCTCACTCACATCCTAACGTATATCTGGGTCACTATTCTAGAAGAAAAACAGAATCTGTTTTTAGGGAGTTCATACTATATATTCAGAGTGTATAACAACAAGAACTATTACTGTGCTATTTCAAATTTTGATGATTATAAGTACTATTGACAAAAGTATGCATGATTCAATGAATAAACCAGCTACCATATCCCTTTAATCATTTATCAATGTGATGACATTTCAATTCAAATATACAATGACCCCATCAGCAGTTGCTGACAATATCAAATTTGTTTCATTCTACATATTTCTGAACATAATATTTAAACATCTATTTTTTTATTTAGTCATATGATGCACCACGCGTTACCCCGGGGTACCGTAGTACCCCGGGGTACCGCGTTGTGTAGCGCCATCTCGCGTCCACTCGAGTACAATGTATGGAGTGCGTGTACATAGTTCCGTGGTATCTCTATGGTGTATACTATGCATGGTGTGCATGCATGCACTGCTCTCGCTATAGCGCTCGCTCACGATCACAAGCGCACTACGGTGGCTATCGCACACTATAGTGCTAGCTAGCTCCGGCGTCCGGTCCCGACCCGCGGCTATTTTAGAACTTGATGTTATTGCACGTACGTACCGTACCTGTATACTCTTTCGAAAAAACAAAAACAAACAAACATCGCATCATCGACATAGTTAACGCGCGCGTTACTGTCAAACTTTCAAACTTTGAAAATGCCAAGTAGGTACTGTACATAATATGTACAGTACCTTCTGGAGCCTGTATTCTCCTCATTCTTGCCAAGACAGAAAATAAAAGATAATACCACTTCAACACATGAGATTATCATGACTGCTGTACACAGATAGCATCATAACACAAAATAGAACTTTCATTTATAATTAATAATTTTAATTATACCACAATAATAATACAGGGTGTATCATAACAGCATGAAATGATATCAATAATAGAATAATTACTCATAACAACAATGAATTTTAGAAATACAGGACTTAAAGGATTTTTTACAAGAACATTGGACACAATTGAAGGTTGAAAAAATCACACAAAAATAATTTCCCACTTTTTGGTAACCCAGGGTACAGCCTTAAAAAATAAATAAATAATTCAACAAAATGGCCGAATTTTTTTTGGTACCCCAGGGTACCATTTATGTCATCATATGTTACCTCATTTAATTGTTCACATGGTCAAAATTGACATTTAATCTACTACCAAACCCTTACGCAAAAGGTGAACTGAAAACCTGAATAGGGCTGAATGAGAACTTCTTTTCACATTTATGTCAAGTATATTTCCAACCTGTAACATGAATTATGTCTGGGGAAAAATAGAAGCTAGAAGGTGTTTGGAACTTTAGATGAAAAGTGGAATGTGAAAGTTCAATAGTTGAACGAGAATGTAGGTTATTGACTTGATACTTAGACTTGTACCTTGATCTAGGTTTCCTGTCTATTAGTTTTGTGAAGTAAGCAATCATTTCAGTATAGCTCAAGGTGTGACTGAGAGTATGTTGTCAATGTCAAAGTTAGAAAGTTACTTAATAGACATAGAGTCATGTAGGTCAACAATTCAGGTTTGTACAATCAACATCAGTTATTGATCTGCTTGCTACACAGTATATGTTACATGTAGAAGTATTTTATTTCAAAATGCTGGTTTGAGATGACAATTCTTATACAAGTATATGTTGATGAAACATTTGCTGTTAATATGTTGGAGTCATAAATGCATAAAGAGGTAGAGATAGGGAGGAAGGGAGTGAGGGAGGGATGGAGGAATATAGAGAGAGAGAGAGAAGAGAGTGAGTGAGAGAGAGAGAGAGAGCTGAATAGAAAGTAAACTTTTGTGTACTACAAACTATGTAGATATCTCACTATCATCATAAAGGCTTAATCTTAATAAACTGTGAAACCTTCCAATAATTACTATTCAACGTGAGTAAAAAATTTGAATTGCCCAAAATGTTACCTTGTTCATCAAAAAGAGAGAGAGAGAGAGAGAGAGAGAGAGATAGAGGGAGAGAGAGAGATAGAGGGAGAGAGAGAGAGGGGGAGAGATGGAGAGGGGGAGAAATGGAGAGAAAGAGGGAGAGAAAGAGGGAGAGGGACAGAGAGAGAGAGAAAGAGAGAGAGAGAAAGAGAGCTAAATAGAAAGACAACTTGTATAAACTATGTAAAAATCTCACTATCATCATAAAGGTTTAATCTTCATATTCTGTGCAACCTTCCAGTAATTACTATTGTAAGTCTAATGATCTGTTTTGGGCATTGTCCAAAATGTTTCCTTGTTTATCTTCTAAAAGTGCATCGGTCTGACCATGGTCTGATTGAGTGAAATAAGATGAAGGTGAAAGTACTGTTCTCTCTCTAAATGGCTCTGAGAATGGCAAGTTTTCCTTTGACTGTGATGGAAGCTAGTATACCAAGATTTGAATTCAACCCTCTAGGAGGTTTGTTTAAGAGTATCAGACAGAGAGAGGTAAATATTCCATTGAGATAATCTGTTTTTTCAATGCTTTCCCTACATCAATGCTTTTGAAGTATCCAGCAGGACTCTATCTTTGTAGGATATGAAAGAAACCTTGATACTATTTCTGCAACAAAGTTGAGGACAGATGATGAGCACATCTATAATGCATGCAAAGTTCCTCTTTTTTTCCAGAGAGAAACATCTTTATTCTGTCATTTCTCATGATTAAACAGTATATACCTTCCATGATTAAATTATCACTTTTTTTTTCTTTTAAAAAAAAAAGTCTACATGGTTAAGCCATTTTTTAATTACAAAGTTACAAACAGAAGACTGCATTTCATGAGAGCCAGAAAGCAGTTTACTCCTATATGCTCTAACAAAGAGTTAACTCCTTTTTGGCTCTCTACAGATGGCTGAATCCCTGAATTTTATGAAAGAGCATAAATGGTCTAATATCTCTTCTTTGTAATAAAGGTTTATAGTGTAATAAAAAGATTCAGCAGTCTTTTTACATTCACATATGATGTTTATAAGATTATATCACTTAAATTCAGATCATAAAATCAGTCACCTGAACTGCTAATTATTTTGTCAAATGACATAGAATACTTTTATGCTCAATTTTATTGATTGAAAAATTCCTAAACTATTATATGCTCAATCTTATCAATTAGAATTATTTAAGCAAACAGTACAATATTTACTATCAAAATTAGAATTCAATATCATTTTAATACCCATTTTGTAGTAAACAATTTACTCATACTGCCCAGATTCAAATAGATTATTTTCAACTACAGACAGATAAAAACATTTATTATAAGCCATATTGGGTTGATCTCCATCATTGTTAGCAAAATCAATCTTGACAGTCATAAAAACTGCTGTTAAAGTAGCATTAAAAAAAAAATATATAGTGTATATATATATATATATTTCAAGTGCACCACATATGATGTTTATAAGATTATATCGCTTAAATTCAGATCATAAAATCAGTCACCTGAACTGCTAATTATTTTGTCAAAGGCCATAGAATATTTGTATGCTCAATTTTAATGATTGAAAAATTCCTAAATATTTATTTGCTCAATCTTATCCTTTAAAATGAATTAAGCAAACAGTACAATATTTACTATCAAAATTAGAAAATAATAGCACTTTAATATCCATATTGTAGTAAACAATTTACTCATACTGCCCAGATTCAAAAAGATTATTTTCAACTACAGACAGATAAAAACATTTATTATAAGCCATATTGGGTTGATCTCCATCATTGTCAGCAAAATCAATCTTGACAGTCATAAAAACTGCTATAAAAGTAGCATTTAAAAAAATATATATATTTCCAGTGCACCACAATTGTGTTCTTTTGACTGTTTTTTTTTTTATAATTATCATTGAACCATCAAGATGAAGGTCTGTTTTATCAATGTTTTTTAAATATTGTTTAATCTTAATCGTATTATTCATCTATGCTCCATCTGTAAAATATAATGTGTATTCTTATCTACAAGACTTAACAAGAAAACCTAAAAAGGGTAGCTTTTGTATTTTTAGTAGATAAGGCTCAAAGGTCTTTACTAGAATTAGAAGAGAAGCCAGACAACTAGTCAGTTAATAGGTTTCTATTCATTAAACAGGCTTCATCACTTAAAGACAAAATTGTGTCTATAGATACCTTCTACCTGTCAAAAGCTTTGATGATTTAGAAACAGTCTAAAGGAAATAATGTATAATCTCTTTGTAAAAAGAGAAATAATTATACAATAAACAATTGCTATACAATGTAATACACTATTTGGCATTTACTTTATATACCTTATTGAATATATGATTTATCAAATTTTCTTTAAATTTACAATGATTGGACAAAATTTGAGATATGACAAACTTGATCCTTCTCTAATGTTTTCATTTCCTCGGGTCTCAAGTTGTGTGTGCCAATGTGGTAGCAAAATTGGAAAATATTCTTTAAAAATGCTTGAGGGGAGGGGATTGGAATGGTCGGTCAATACACCGGACAACAACATGTCAAAGTGTCTATCTGACAGTCTATGCTCTGACTTCAACGGGTCAACTGACCAAAATGAATCACCAAAGTATTTGTAGAAGGTGAAAAATGGCATTGAATTCTTGCCAGGCATAAATAGCCGAATGATCAAATCTCTCAAAAATATTACAACTTATATGATAGGATAAATGGATTAGAATGATTGGTCTCACTATTCCTAATTTCATGGATCCTTAACTATATCACACTGTACAATAGAGACTGACCAACAGAACTGACCACAACCTCAGGATGTTGACCATGACCTTTATATGACCACAATTTTGACCATCTCGTTGATTCAAGATATGAAAAATGTCCCTCTAACAGCTGTCCACACACAAAACAATTTATCCCGAAACTCTATAACGAAACGTCGTATAAAGAATCATAGTATAAATTCCAAAGTGTCCACACACAAGAAACTTCATATAAATAATCATCGTATAAATTCAAGGATGTCCATAAACAGAAGAAAATAATCCTGAAACTCTACAGTCTGGTCTCCTTTCGCTCGAGGTCACGTTAAGCCCCGCCCAGTTAGTTACACTAGTTACACTCCCCCTGTCCACACACAACATTTTCCGTGATTAGGCGTGATTAGGCGTGATTCTTTATTGAGTTTCAGTTCGAAATGATGCCCAAACCTGCGTTTCGTTAGACTAGTTTCGTTATACGACGTATCGTTAGTGAGCGTCCACACACACAATTACATCGTAAAACTATCGCGAAACGGTATCACTATCGCGAAACGGTATAGCTAATCACGGAAAATGTTGTGTGTGGACAGGGGGTAAAAAGCAAGCCTGAATAAAGTTATCTTCAAAAGTTTATTTTAGAAGCTTTAGTCTGCCATAATAAAAGGTCAACACAATAAGTTAACTTCACAATCACAACAGGTTTAATGGATGTTTTTGTCCAAGATATTTTCGTAATCTTCAATCAAAAAGGGTATATTTGGTTGACCCAATTACATGGATGAGGGTGGCTTTTACACTAGTATGTCTAAGAAATGGGGGAAATATACAATCTGGTATTTAGTGACAAAGAAAGGAAGAAAAAAACCAAAGTACATGTACTTTAATCATATTATCTGTACACTGTACTGTATGAATTACACTTGTGAATGTCACCTTCAAGTGGCTTAACTGTAGAAAATACATGAGCTCTAAAATTGTATGTCAATGAGAACACTACATTTCATTTGTGTTATCTCCATCTTCTTTCTGTAGTGACTGAGGCTCAAATTATAAAAGAAATAAATCAAGTGTTTTTATTTACAAGATAAACAGTCTAACATCAAAATGTATGGACAAATACCAAATTTATGTAGCACCATGGTGTGGAAAATTGCATTTTTATCTTAATATCTTGAAGATCAAAATGCCTCTAGCAAAAACTTCTTAGAAGATTCTTAAGGGATAGAGTAAATAGTGCTAGACTTTATTATAATACATAAGTAATTAGGAGGCCCCTCACAATCCATGATCATGCTTTTTAGATTACAGCCTGGCAAGCAGGAATATAAAAAATATCCTCAAGTAAATCGAGAAACCTAATTTGAAACACATGGGTTTTATTCCTAATATAAGATATATCAATAGAATATGAAGCATTCATTAATGCATGTGATCCAATATCTTATAATAAGTTACTCCAAAAAATAAACATCTTATTAAAAAATGTTAAAGTAATTAGTAATTGTTCAAGTCCCCAAATTATGATTGACATGTCTAATACTCGATAAGACACTAGTAATAGGGATAGAGGGGAACTGGGTGAATTTTGAAAAAATAAAATAGACACAACAAAGAAATAGTTGATTTAAAGATCCTTTTAATATCATTCACTTATTTAAAATATGAAAATATTATCTCTGATTTTAATCATCCATTTCCACCGAAAACAGGGAAAATAGAATAAAATGAAATAACAGTAACTCATCACTTTTTTTTACATCAGCCTAAGGCCCAAAAAATAAAAAAAAGTGTTTCTTGTCGCCACCCGCCTCCTTTTTGGCCGCCACCTCCTGTTTAGACTATTTACTATTCAGAGAAAAAAAGGCCCCTGCCCCCCCCCCCCCCAATCCTGTTCCTCAGTATATCAGTTCTCCATTATAACTTAAATGGTTTGATCAAGACTTCAACAGACCTAGTTCCAATTTGCTGGAATATTTCAAAGGAATCTGCCATTCTAAAGACAGAGTGTGAGAACTCAAGAAATGTGGGAACGGATACTAAATAAAGTCAGTGAAAGTTCACCAAACGGCACGTTTCCACAGATATAGGAATAACATCTTACCTATATGCATTGTATGAGGGTTCAAAGTAACCATATGTCTGTATTGAAATCACAGAGAGACTTTACTTTTAAGTTACGATACTGAACTGCACATGTATGTTTCTAACTTGAAATATTTTGAAAAGCACAAAAATGTTACTTGTCCAACAGGAACTTCATAACAATTTTAAATGTGTTATAAGATTCAGATTTAAACTCATAAACAATACTAGATCGTGTTAATGCTTTACAAATCATATTTCTTGCAGAAATGCTAGATGGCAATAGATCTTTGGCCGGAACATTCGGACACTTTTGATTTCCTGAGAGGATGAGGTGGAAATAGGATGGATTCCCACAAGAAATTAAATATTTCCTGAACATCTCCTAAAACACAATAACCCTGAAATGTCAACTTATCACGCTCTGCAAACCTCTCTATTAAACCATAGACTGATTAAACTCTTGAAATTTGTTTTTGACTATGTATGATTAATTGTAAGAAGTTTCATGACAACAAATGGAAGCTTCCTAGTTCTGCACATATTAACAATTTTGTTTATCATTGGGGGGGGGGGGGGGGGGGGGTTCCAGCAAGTTTTTCACAGAATTTTTTTATTTAAAAGTAACATGCTTCAATTTTCTGTCTGACACAAATACAATGATTATTTCACCATGAATAGGAGACAACCATCAGCATGACTTACCACTTAACTGATCATGTATCAAAATAAGACACTTTGGGGTGGGAAAAAGTTTTCATCCATGGCATTACCTAAAATAATGGTTACAAAATCAGAGCAACTAATCACCAACCATGCGGAAGAAATGTCAATATACTCGACAGGTGTATTCAGCCATGGGTGGATAGGCAGAAAAACGAGAAACAATAGAGGGGATTCCTACAAGAGAATGATGTAAAGCAAGAGAGAATAGAAAAGCATATTTAATCAAAGAAAAGGATAGTAGGTTCACAAAAAGAAAAGATTTGAGATTATGTACAGATGAAAGACATGAAAGATAG
>JAVYIG010018399.1:0-20248 GCA_035222895.1 Strongylocentrotus droebachiensis | reverse complement strand
CCATGCGGTATGCTGGGAACATGCATATGCGTACCCTACATAACACTGAGTAAGCCAATACCTACGTGTATCAAGCTGGTGGCCCTATACTTGAGCTTGAATCAGACTCCACATCCAATGAAATTATATATTTTTAATCCTAATTTATTTCTACAATAATATTTATTGGTAGCGTGTGGGACGTACATTGGACATGCCCGTATATTTTGTGATATTTATGATAGGTGCCGAATAGTTTTTCAGTTTGACAGAGCCTCTATAAATGGTCTCTCTGCTTTTTCTTCCAAGTCCAGGGGAGTGTTTCATAAAGAGTCTCTCTGTCAATGTATAGACCGATCTCCTCCCCCCCCATTCATGTCTCTCTCTTCTTTTCCCTCTCTTCCCCTCTCTCTTTTACACTCTTTCTATCCCTATCTCTCACTAGGGTCGCGCCTAATTCTTTGCGCTCGATTACCTTCATTCTTGTCCTTTCAATTAAAGAAATTGAAGAAAACAAAAATTATATAAAAACTGCTCTTAAGTGCGTGACGCCCTTACAAAAAAAAGCCATGTTTGATGCATATTATATAACCCCCTCTTTCTCTCTCTCTCTCTCCCTCCCTCCCTCAATCCCCCCTCTCTCTCTCTTCCCCTGTCCCTAATTTTGCAATTTCTTACCCCTCCATATCTCTTTGTCCTGGTTTATCTGCTCTGCTTCGTCTATCTCCTCAATCAACATTATCATCAAAGGCACGATTACAAGATGATCAAGATTTGACTTGTTTTTATTTGAGATTTACATTTACATTCCAATAACAAATATATTATCCAAAACAAATATTTTAATAAAAAACGACTAAAGTATAAATGTTGAATCGATACATGCACAAGAAAAACATGGGCGAAACTTGTGGTAAAATTTTGAGCCATCCCCCCCCCCCCCCCCTTATCTGCAACGAAGCACGTTACACACAATAACATTTCAGCCGAAAGACATACATACGGTAACTAATTACTCAAACTAAATGAATGCTCCCCCTTGGCGCCTTCCATCCCCATCCACTGATAAATGATAATTCTTGATACAAAAAAAAAAGAGGGGGGGGGGGGGAGACGGCGCTCAGATCCTCAGATCGTGTTAAAAATGAGAACATTATTTTATTGAAGTATGATTGAAAATGTATAATTACTAATAACTATTAAGTACTGCTGTTAAGAAACATCGAGTTTCGAGTTTCCCAGGTTGATTCCAAGTTCTGCATTGTACATAATTCATTCCCCAATCACATTTCAACTTGAACTTTAAAGGGAGTGGATCGCCAGTTTCCATGTGCAGAAGGCCATAATTCGCTGACACCAGACTTGGTGGAAATACCATTAATGGGGGTACAAATTTGCACACAGCAAACCCATAGTCCAGTCAAGAATTACCCCCTAATCTCTTGGAGAGCTCGAGAGTCTTCGGGCAAATCAAAGCATTACATAAGGTCCAATGGTCATAAAACTCGAGGCTAACCCTGGTGATTGACAACACCTGTTATTGGGTAAACACCCGAACGGTGTCGAATTCCCCATGAGAGCTGACTACTCAGTGACTTTAAATCGGAAAATCAGAACGAAATATATATTAAAAAACAGAAATGCAACTTTTACTTCCCTAATGCGAATGTTTGTTTGTTTTGTTATTATTTTACTACACTTTTTTTTTTTTTTTTTGACAGAGCCGCGGGCCATTTTAAACTCCTAGACAGGTTTTATGGTCGCTTCTGAAACGTCCTCTTCATGTTGGACTTCATCTCTCGGTCATTACGGAAAGTCATTTGGGAGCCCAAGTTGGCTTGGTCAGCAGCCATCCTAGTCCGGAGCTTGTCCATCTGATCAACACTAGGCCTCTGGAGTCTGTCGATCCTCTTTCACTCTCAAAGGTTCTCCTTTCCAGCTTGTCGCGTTCTTTGTGCTTTTTCCAGGACCCTCTAGATATCCATTCGGCTTGTGTTGTTGAGGGATTTCATTCTCTGTGGGTTTTTTTAAAAAAAATTAAGAGAGGAAAGCAGAAGGAAAAGAAAAGAAACAAAGAAAAGAAATGAAACGAAAAGAAAAGAAAAGAAACGAAAAGAAACAAAAAGAAAAGACAAGAAAAGAACAGAAAAGAAAAGAAAAGAAAAGAAAAGAACAGAAAAGAAAAGAAAAGAAACAAAGAAAAGAAGGGAAAGAAAAGAAAGGGGGAAAAGAAAAGAAAAGAAAAGGGAAAAGAAAAGAAAAGAAAAAAGAAAAGAAACGAAAAGAATATAGAAGAAAAGAAATGTAAAGAAATGTAAAGAAAATGTAAAGAAAACGAAAGAGAGAGAAAGGAAAAAGAAAAGAAAAGATAGAAAAGAAAAGAAAATGTAAAGAAAGAAATCGGGATTTTTTTTAATTTCAGATTTAACATTTGGAAGAGACAATATATCGCTATTCATCTAGTTTATTATTACCCCCAAAATAAAACACCTATGACTCTACACAACCCCTGAATACAACAGTTTTGTGACGGACATTTTCAGTTTCAAACCGTGACATTAGACCACACCCAGAAATCTCCATTTTCTGAAATGTCTCAACTGATTTTGCTATTCTGCCCTGTAAATCTGTTTTAAAATCTCTCTGATCCCTACTTTTCGATCAATAAAAGCATTGAATTTATGGATTAATATGATAAGATATGACATTGATGTGGGTGGAATATAATGCTTAACCCATGAGAAGTACAGCTACATATTGGTAAGAGAGAATGCGGGCGTAACATCACATCACACGAAGAGGGCACACCCTTTTTTCAGATGAAAAATTTAGATACAGATAAAGTCCTATCAATTGGGTTTGTGCCAACTGCGAAACGTAATAAAACAAGGCTGTCATGCGGGATGTATTACACAAAGGTATGTGACTATCATGACCATTTTCTGGCTATAAAAACAAAACTCGCTTAATGTTGGTTTACATTTTGTTTGTAATAGGAGATCGTTATATACTGCATGTAATGTATGCATACTAATGACTCAAGTTGCACAATCACGATTGAATATTGAGATTTTCCCCAGAAACATGACGTTTCATTCTCTCTACTCACCTCCTTTCCCAACGGTACCCTGCGTCATGCGACGACGTGTAGCCTGCGTCATGCGACGACGTTTAAAGTCAGACCTGGCATCGACCAAGGCAACCCCGATGACTGCGAGGACGAGAAGGATGATGAGGGTCTGACGCATCTTGAGATTCGAGTCTTCTCCGAGATAGAGAATAAGAAATTCACGAAGAAAATGGCAGATAAAGTGGTTTAAAAGTTTTGTTTCCAAACAGGATGTTTATCTCAGCAGTGCTCTGTCCTTCTGCTAGTTCTGTGCCAATACTCACATTAAACCAAAGGGGTGTAGTCCTCTAAAGTTAAGTAACAATAAATATTTTCGACTCTTCATCGCTTTTGTTCCAGGTTTTGAAGCTGTAGTTCTCACTCACCAGAGCATATCCGACATATCACGTGTGCAAACAAAAATGCTTTCTTTTCTTTAAAGACCAGGATTTTCACGGAGCAAATTAAGCTCAGATTATACGCATTGGAATGGATAAGTGGAAAGAGAAGACGAGAAACATTCTATTGCCATTGCTATTGAATCAGACTTTACAGTCTTTCGTTCAAGGAAATAAATGAAAAAACAGACTTTTTAGAATGTAATAATAGTTCTGTGTATCAAGTTAATTTTGTTCTCCGTAATTACTTTCAGGGGAGGGGGATATCACAAGAGATGCAAAATTCTTAGTCTTAGTGTAGACCGATCTCCTCTCCCATATCTATCTCTCACTTCATTTCTCTCAGCCTCCCCCTCTCTCTCTCTCTCTCTCCCTCTTTGCTCTCTCTCTCTCTCTCTCTCTCTCTCTCTCTTTTCTAACAGCCTTTCTTTCCCTCCCTCTCACCAAGGCCGTCCCTTCTTTGCGCTTTATTACCTCTATTCTTGTCCTTTCAATTGAAGAAATCGAATAAATAAAAACTGCTCATAAGTGCGTGACCGTGACGCCCTTGCAAAATAGCCCAAAGCTACATCCACACTCTATTCCAGTAGGGCCTACTCTCTCCTGCACACTCCACCTTGCTTGCGTACTCGTATACAGACTCAATCCAAGTTTGGTTTTGAATATTGGTCAACGTAGACCTCGCCTATTTCGCTGTGAATAGGGACTTTTAGAATGAGTGAACGAGAACACGACGTACGCCGACTGATCATGCGTGTCAACGTACTCAACTGCCCATGTTGACTACAATTAGAAATCTTTTAGATTGCACTCGACACTTAGAGGACACTTTTTTTTTTTTTTTTGGTCTCGAAATTTGAAAATTTGACATTTTGCTCCGTTGGGGGGGGGGGGGGGGGGGTAAGGTCACCTTTTTTAGGTCAACTATGGGAGTATTTTTTTTTTTAATAATTAAAAAAAAAAAGGGGGGGCTAACCCCCCCCCCCCCCCCAACCCCCCCCCCCCCCCCCCCCCCTGCGTACGCGCCTGCTCGACGATATACATGTATGCAGGAAGTAACACTATGAATTACATGACAGACAAAGAAAGAGGACAAAATATACAGTTCCTCATTCTACCCTCAACAATAGGCCATTTTCTTAATGTAACCAAATTTAATGCATAGGTCTTTGTGAAGTGCCTCAATACAAATTATTTCAATCACCTGATAGGAATAGTAGTATTTCAATAGTCAGAATGCAACTGCATATATTAAGTGTTGCTAGGTAGGTCAAGCCATAATGTTTGTCCAACGTGGCAACAACTAATGTATGGAGTTAGGATTCTGTCTATTGAAATACTATTATTCTTAACAGGTGAATGAAATAGTTTGTATTGAGGCACTTCACAAAGACCTATGCATTAAATTTGGTTACATTACGAAAATGGCCTATTGCTGTGGTAGAACATCCCTTCACTATTATGTAAAAATGTGTAGAACAGGTGAATATGCATGTGACACTTGTTCTACACATTTTTACATAATAGCAGGGAAGGGATGTTCCTTTGTCTACCTGAGGAACTGTATATTTTATGCGCACGCGGCATATACTAGTATCGTACTAGATTTAGGAAAATCAAGGTTGACGCATTCTCGATCGCCGACTGAGACGACGTGACGCATGCGCAGTGCCTTAAAATGACGTCACTCGTTGCAGTCAAAGCTGAAAACGTGCAAATCTAAAAGTCCCTATTCTCGATCTGTGAACTCTACCACGATGTGCGGGACTTACCTCTGTCTGTTGCACGGCATCGATGTCGTGTCCTCGTCGTTGAGCCAAGTTTCGTCTTGCCTGGAAAGAAACTTAGACCTCCAGATGTACCACATCGTGATCATCTACCTCATCCTGGCTCTCGGCATTCTGACTACCGTCAGCACCGGGAGCGATCACGGATCATGGAAGAAGGAGTCCGATGTCGAACCTCGCAACAAGGACTGCGTCGCCCAGGTCAGGATTTTTTTAATTATATTTCGAAACTAATTATCATGACATTGTAAAGTGCACAATTTATAATGAGGGACTTTGATGAGTGTTATGGTATCACTATTATTACTATTATCATTAAACTTTCTGTGTATAACCTTCATTATGCAACCCAAGTTGGAAAGACGCTAATAATTATAAATCAAGAAATAAAAAGGAGGAGCGAAGACTGGAAGGAAGAGGGTTGACGAAATATACACCGCGTTAGCTGTTAATAATCAACAAGTGATTTTGGTTTTATTTCATTTCATTGAAGGAGGGATCCTCAATAGAGGAATAGGGCAACCATTTTCAGTGAATTATTTTCTGGTTTGTTTGAATTTAAAAAAAGAAAGCAAATGCAGATCCATGTTCTATTTAACATCACCAACATTCACTCTTGCCTCCCCTTTTCACTCCTTCAAGGCCAAGGAGCGGACAGACTAAAGAATGGTGACTGAGGCTGACGATGGTGGCCTTTTTGAAATAATCCTGGAGAATGTCATAAACTCATCCTCTGTATCAACCACCAACGTACAACCACGACACACCACGGTACAACCAGTTTCATTATGGACTTCCTTTTCCACAAACAGAGGAACTTCCAGACTACAGAAATGCGGAGTCGTATAAAGATCAGACTATATTCAGTGACAGTTCATATCGGCATCTTACCATATTGAGTCCAATTAGCCTTAATTGCTTGTTTATAACATTGGTTAAATTAACGAAGGCAATGATCAATATTATTCATATTCAATTCAAATCTTTATTCAACCCTAGGAAGCAGAATTCTGTCGGGGCTCTGTAACAAACAAGAATGAGATAATGAACATAAATAATACAAAATAAAAGACTTCCATAATATTGGCGTAATTCACGGCAATCGTTTTGTTGATCCTCCTTTGTCAGTTTGAATTTAGGGGACAGAAGTGTGAAGAGAAAGACCGAGAGAAGTAAACATGAACATATAGATAGATGGATATATAATAGATTATAAAAACAGGTGGAAAGAAGGGCTGTGGAACATTAGGGACTTTTAGATTTGCGTGGACTGATACGTGTGACGTCCATTCAAGGCAGTGCATTAAAAGGACGTCGATCGTAGCAATCCCCATTGTCTTCGTGCGAATCTAAAAGTCCCTATTGTAAGTTGGTGGTGAGCGAGGGGCGAAATATTTCGATGTTTGAATATTAAACAAAATATGAGTTGTATGCAGCTCGGCACCTCAACAGGAATCAACTTTTATTTGGATTTCACCCCACCTTTAAATTTAAACTCACATGGTGGCACTAATTAATGGGCTTCCGTAGAAAGGGCATTGGAATACCATACATTTTCAGCGATTCAATGGAGATGTATAAAGGGAGAAAGAGTACAAAGGGAGAAATAAATCCAGGTGAAAGAAATTCAGAGGTTTTTTCTTCTTCATAGAGCTTGTATTTAATCATTCAAAAATGCCAAGTAGATCTAAATCACCGCAACATATTAAAGGCTTGGAACGGGAATGACCAATACAGAAAGAAAAGAAAAAACTGATTGAAATAAAACTCCCAAAGGTACAATATCTTTTGCATGAAAATGTAATTCTTAATAATCACAAGCGGCGTCTGAATTTTGGAGTTCCACGTTCTGAACCAGTTTCGGGAGTTGCTGGGTACTAAAGGTACTACATGTATTTCTCATTTACAGCCAACATCAAATCCTGTAGAACTTTGCAGGAATTATGAATATGTCACGTATATGTCCTATATGTGAAATTTAAACGTTAGCCTTGTCCTATTATTCGAATTATGCAAGGAAACCCGTTTACTTGCTAGACTTCACTGTGACTGACTGACTTTTTCTTATTTGGTAATAACATACATAAAATGAGCTGTAAAGGGTACATTATCATTTGACTACATCAATAACACACTTCTTGGAATGGCCAAATTTAAACTTATTGAATCTTTGCGCAGCACAAAACATACAACCATTCAAGGGTCTGAAAATCAGACTATTACTAAAATAATTGCAATCACTACATGTTATTCTTTGTTTTTGTTATCATTCTATCACTTTCTCTTTCTGTCTTTCCTTATGTTATTCTTTGTTTTTTATTCATTCTATCACTTTATCTTTCTGTCTTTCCTTATGTTATCCTTTGTTTTTGTCATTCTATCACTTTTTCTTTCTGTCTTTCCTCATGTTATTCTTTGTTTTTTATTCATTCTATCACTTTATCTTTCTGTCTTTCCTTATGTTATCCTTTGTTTTTGTCATTCTATCACTTTTTCTTTCTGTCCTTCCTTATGTTAATCTTTGTTTCTTCCTTCTATAACCTTCTCTTTCTGTCTTTCCATATGTTATTGTTTGTTTCTTCCTTCTTTCATCTTCTCTTATGTTATTCTTTGTTTTTATCATTCTATTACTATATCTTTCTGTCTTTCCTTATGTTATTCTTTGTTTTTAATCATTCTATCACTTTAACTTTCTGTCTTTCCTTATGTTATTCTTTGTTTTTATCATTCTATCCCTTTTTCTTTCTGTCTTTCTTTAGGTTAATCTTTGTTTTTTATCATTCTTTCACTTTTTCTTTCTGTCTTTCCTTATGTTATTCTTTATTTTTATCATTCTATCACTTTTTCTTTCTGTCTTTCCTTATGTTAATCTTTGTTTCTTCCTTCTATAACCTTCTCTTTCTGTCTTTCCTTATGTTATTGTTTGTTTCTTCCTTCTTTCATCTTCTCTTATGTTATTCTTTGTTTTTATCATTCTATCACTATATTATCTTTCTGTCTTTCCTTATGTTATTCTTTGTTTCTTCCTTCTATAACCTTCTCTTTGTGTCTTTCCTTATGTTATTCTTTGTTTCTTCCTTCTATAACCTTCTCTTTCTGTCTTTCCTTTTGTTATTCTTTGTTTCTTCCTTCTATAACCTTCTCTTTCTGTCTTTCCTTATGTTATTCTTTGTTTCTTCCTTCTATAACCTTCTCTTTCTGTCTTTCCTTATGTTATTGTTTGTTTCTTCCTTCTATAACCTTCTCTTTCTGTCTTTCCTTATGTTATTCTTTGTTTCTTCCTTCTATAACCTTCTCTTTCTGTCTTTCCTTTTGTTATTCTTTGTTTCTTCCTTCTATAACCTTCTCTTTCTGTCTTTCCTTATGTTATTCTTTGTTTCTTCCTTCTATAACCTTCTCTTTCTGTCTTTCCTTATGTTATTGTTTGTTTCTTCCTTCTTTCATCTTCTCTTATGTTATTCTTTGTTTTTATCATTCTATCACTATATTATCTTTCTGTCTTTCTTTATGTTATTCTTTGTTTCTTCCTTCTATAACCTTCTCTTTCTGTCTTTCCTTATGTTATTGTTTGTTTCTTCCTTCTATAACCTTCCCTTTCTGTCTTTCCTTATGTTATTGTTTGTTTCTTCCTTCTATAACTTTCTCTTTCTGTCTTTCCTTATGTTATTGTTTGTTTCTTCCTTCTATAACCTTCTCTTTCTGTCTTTCCTTATGTTATTGTTTGTTTCTTCCTTCTATAACCTTCTCTTTCTGTCTTTCCTTATGTTATTGTTTGTTTCTTCCTTCTATAACTTTCTCTTTCTGTCTTTCCTTTTGTTATTGTTTGTTTCTTCCTTCTATAACTTTCTCTTTCTGTCTTTCCTTATGTTATTGTTTGTTTCTTCCTTCTATAACCTTCTCTTTCTGCCTTTCCTTATGTTATTGTTTGTTTCTTCCTTCTATAACCTTCTCTTTCTGTCTTTCCTTATGTTATTGTTTGTTTCTTTCTTCTATAACTTTCTCTTTCTGTCTTTCCTTATGTTATTGTTTGTTTCTTCCTTCTATAACCTTCTCTTTCTGTCTTTCCTGATGTTATTGTTTGTTTCTTCCTTCTATAACCTTCTCTTTCTGTCTTTCCTTATGTTATTGTTTGTTTCTTCCTTCCATAACTTTCTCTTTCTGTCTTTCCTTATGTTATTGTTTGTTTCTTCCTTCTATAACTTTCTCTTTCTGTCTTTCCTTATGTTATTGTTTGTTTCTTCCTTCTATAACTTTCTCTTTCTGTCTTTCCTTATGTTATTGTTTGTTTCTTCCTTCTATAACCTTCTCTTTCTGTCTTTCCTTATGTTATTGTTTGTTTCTTCCTTCTATAACTTTCTCTTTCTGTCTTTCCTTATGTTATTGTTTGGTTCTTCCTTCTATAACCTTCTCTTTCTGTCTTTCCTTATGTTATTGTTTGTTTCTTTCTTCTATAACCTTCTCTTTCTGTCTTTCCTTATGTTATTGTTTGTTTCTTCCTTCTATAACCTTCTCTTTCTGTCTTTCCTTATGTTATTGTTTGTTTCTTCCTTCTTTCATCTTCTCTTATAATTTTATTCTTTGTTTTTATAATTCTATCACTATATCTTTCTGTCTTTCCTTATGTTATTCTTTGTTTTTTTTAAATCATTCTATCACTTTATCTTTCTGTCTTTCCTCATGTTATTCTTTGTTTTTTTAATCATTCTATCACTTTCTCTTTCTGTCTTTTCTTATGTTATTCTTTGTTTTTTTCCTTCCTTCACCTTCTCTTATGTTATTCTTTGTTTTTTAATCATTCTATCACTTTCTCTTTCTGTCTTTCCTTATGTTATCCTTTGTTTTTTTAATCATTCTATCACTTTCTCTTTCTGTTTTTACTTTCTGATTTACGCTGCGATGTAGCATGATGACGTCATTTTGACGACGGGTCACTAGTTTTCTGACGAACCTCAAATCATCGATGAACGGGTTCGCAAATTTGGCCTGACGACGCCAGACGACCCGACGCATGCGCAAATTGCCCAAATGGCGTCATATCTTTGACGTCGATGTCGACGTGACAAACGAAAAGCCCCTAATAACAAGACCCATGTTTAATAGTTATTATAAGATGATGAAGCGGATCCGAATCGAATTGGTTGAGAGCGTATACTTGACCAGGCATTCATTTTGCTTAACACGTAATTTTACTAATGACCGGTCATTGGTAAAATCATGTTATAAAAACATTTTATAAAACAAATAAAACATCATCTTATAAAACAAATACTACACATCTAATGCCCTCACTGCCGTCTATTATTTGTATACTGGCTCATAATATCCTAGAAAGTAAACATAAATGTACATTTAAACAAAAAATTCTTGTCCTAATTTGTTGACATTCCGAACCTATAGAAATGGGGTGTCCGAGATAATTATAAAACGCATGTATTTGAAACGAGTCAAGTCAGTGAGGTACATATTGATTCGATACACAGCGTGTTTTGATACTTTTTCTCGCTATCTTTATCTTTACTTTTGAGTAAGCCCTAGGAAGTACCATGGTTCTTTGTCCAAATTACCATCCAGCATTCGAACCATGATAACCATTGTATCAAACAATGGTAATGTTTAAAATGCTATATAATGACGACGGTTATAAACCCGGGGGAGGGGGGGGGGGTACTCACATATTAAGACATACAGTGGTGTACCACTCTAGTGGGTCACATTTTCACAAACAAATCCCTAGACATGGGTCCCATGTTGGACAAATATATCACTAAACATGGGTCCATGTTTCAAAATGTTCGAGTGTTTGCATGGCAAACTCCCGAAAATTATGAAAAGTGGGCCTTACTGCGGGAAAATCCCCCCCAAATGACCCTTAAAATGGGTAGGGGTTTCGAGGCTTGAGCGGCACACCCCCGCCCAAAACAAATGTGAGTACCCCCCCCCCCCCCCCCGGGTTATAAATGTGTTATTTATACATAAGGATGGGGCTCAATGCGATGTGTCCCACATTCATTTAACAATTTGATTGCTTTCTTCGCCTCTCGGCACACGCGCTCATTTGCCACATGTGTAATTTTGCACAAAACAATGAGTTCCAATTGATGGAAGGGTTGCTTTATGCAACACGATGGCTCTTCAAAGTTACCCATTTACGGTCTTTATTAGTTAATTACATGAAAAACCTTTAAACACCGGTTTATATTAATCTTACACTGGAAACAGTTAAATAATCCTGAAGCCTCATTTGGCATATCTAATAAAGTACAGTGCGGCACAGGGAGATTGTCTGTATGGCTTTAAATTATGGTGGGGGGGGGGGCATTTTATCCTGCCCCAAACAACACCATGGATGCTAAGCCTAAGCGACCGAAGAGGTTGGGTCATTCTCGTTTGCTTCGTTCGTAGGTTGTTCGTCGAATAACTCGGTAAGGCCTTTCATATCTTGGCCTTTCGAAGCTACGCCCTCTTTGTCGGCGAGCCTTTGCAGAATATCGCCCTGTTGTCGGACCATTAACTTGAGTGCAGCCAACCTGTTAGGTATGATAACAATATAATAATTTTTATTAATCGTAAGGACAGCTAATCGGGGGTAATCTTCCCCAAATAAGTGTATCATTTGGAACCTTTAATTACACAAATTATACAATAACATTTCATTTTAAAAGAACTATAAAGAACTGAATGATCTCCATGAACTACCACAAAACTTCGGAACAAATTGAAATTATTATTGTCAAAATCCCTCCTATACAAATGTTAAATTACTCAGAGGTGTCGATTCACTATTTTCACCTTTTCAGTCACACACACACAAAAAAAGACAATTTAAATGAGGCGGGAAAAAGAAAACGGAACAAAAAACAAACTAACCACTCCCAAGCAAGATAGGAGTGAGAGCGTTTTTTTTTACGCCCTCTATAAAGCAAACAATGCCTAATCGGTGCCTATTGGTCCTCCGTGATCCTCTTTTACTTATGTTAATTGAGAGATGATTTGATGAGATAACCACCTGCCAGCGACCTTGGAGGGAGGTCTAATCCCCCTGGCCAAACTAGTACAGATGGGCTTTAAACTGAAACTACATTTTGGTAAAGCAGTGCACGTGTATTAGTTCACTCACGTGAATTTCTGTCTCTGTAGTTCCTCCAGCACGTGTTCTGCATTCCTGGGTTCAGATTTGTCATCCAGTTCGATCAGGGCCTCATCTTCGGGTGGGAAGAACTGGTAAAGGATTAAAAATGAAAGGAGAATACAGACAGTCAATAATGAGCTTTTTTTTTTTTTTTTTTTTTTTTGGCCCACGAAAATTTAAAAATTGCACCCCCCCCCCCCTTGAGCGCCAGGGGTGGGGGCCTATCCCTAAAAAAAGGTAAAATTAACGTATGTTTACACGTTTTTTCACCCAGGGGTGGGGGCCCGGGCCCCCCGCCCCCCTGGATCCGCCACTGGGAGAAAGAGAGGGGATGGAGAAATGGAGAAAGGGAGTGGGAGAGAAGAAGAGAGAGACATAGACAGAAAGGGAATAGGGGGGCTACTTACCATTGAGGTGAACTTGCTTCGATAACGTTCCTTTTGAACTCTGACGATGTACTCTGACTGATAGAGAATTCTTTGAAGCCACAATGGACACTTGTTCTCCAGATGGTATACGTAATCAGACTTCGATGTAAACATACGTACAGAGAAAGTGAACAGAAACATATCAGAGAGCTGTAGACATCAGAATAATACACGTCCAAAAATAGAACAGTATAATAACGAAATTAGAGAAAATGGTAATCGTCTAAATAAAGTTCAGATAATACATGTATGTGTCGGCTTTTAATGATACAGATTTAGATGGTATATGCTAATGGTATCATTGGGGGGGGGGGGGGTATTAAATAATTGTTTTGTTGTGGTTTTGAGGGTGCTATTCTAAATGGTTTCAATAGTGAGACTCAACAAGAAGTCAAATTAATAGGCTTATATTTAATTTGCTTTCAATGTTTCTATGGATGAAAGAAAACATGCAAGTAAATAAAGACAATTAACGTTACAAAAGATATTTATTCATTTTGAATCTATAACATCAAGAGGACAATAAATAGATAATTTCGGCGGATAATCATCGCCGAAATTGGAACCTCCGGAAGCTAGGGAAGAACTAAATAATACATTCGTTTTATTGCATAGCCGTTGCAGAAGCGGATACATATCCGTGTAATTTATTAGAGATTATTCTTACCTGAACTCCATTTCTTTTGATGAACGCCTTCTTTCGGATTCCTTCAATATCTCCGACAGCAATACCAATCTAATGCAATATGTGATAGATAAACATGGTTAATAATTACGATAAGCATGACTGTCTATCATGAAATCACGCCTTGCCCTTAGTACGTCTGAAATGATTTTGCAGGGTCAAGGTTCAATTAATGAATCTTTGACGCACACTTCATACACTTTTGGAGCTGAAAGCTGGGAAGACGCTAGTCCAGATTCAGTCCGTTCGTTCTTTTTATCCCCCACACACATCGCGGTCTCCCCACTGATCGCGCAATCCCCAAATTCAGGACCCAGATTTAGAGGAATGGCTAGGTCTACTTTCAACGTTGAGGGTGTGTTATTTTATCAGCTGATTGGGTGCGCTAAACGAAAACGGTACAGAGGCTGGACTAGGAAGACGCAGGCAACGATGTACGTGTCAACAAAATACAGCAAATTTCTATTGTCAAAATTATATTCTTGTTAAAATCATTTTTTTCTGAACAATAACTATGAACAGTCGGCCTTCTACCGAATTCAAACTAATGAGAAAATAATCCTCTTGCGCCATTTGTAGACGTAAGACTGCGTCATCGACACTGTGGTCTTCGACGCGCGATGTGAGAGAGACATCGTCCACAACGTGAATATGAAATGATCAGTGAGAATATTGCGTTGAATTAAATGGCGCATCATATTGGCTTCATATGTCACGTTTTTCCTTAATTGTTATCAGAAACGGATGCTTTAAACATATCATTTGATATGTTCTATAACTTTGAAGACATACCGTGAGGTTGTTAAGGACCATCGGCATTAAGAAGACGAAAACCAGAAAGACAATGTATGCCGTCACTGCGTACGGTGTCAGGTCTGTCTCTTCGTTGAATATGTCGTCCTTGTTCATCTCGCCCAGCATCATCGTCAGCACACTCATGAAAGCTCGATCTGATGAAGAAAATCGGTACTGGGGGTTCCATGGCAACGGGAGGGGGCGATAATGAGAATAATGTAATAGTTATTATTAAAATGGGGGGAAAAGACAATAATAATTTGATGATTATAATCAAAATAATAACAACAACAACAGTAATATTGATAATGATAACAATAATAATGATAGGCCAAATAACAACAATAGTTATTATAATAATGTAATTAAAAAGAATAATGATAATGATAATATCAAGAATAATGATTATTATGAATGATAATAAAAAATATAATGACAATAACTACAACAATAATAATAATAATAATGATATTAATAATAATAATAATAATCGCCATCTACCCATTTACACCCGGGTGGAGAGTGAAAAATATGGATTAATGTTTTGCTAAAGGACGTTAGTGCCCCGGGCTGGGGTTCGATCCCTCAACCTTCGGATTGAGAGTCGGGTGAAAGATACCATGGTACCTTCGTAAATATCATTTAACGATTTTGCGTGTACATAATTTCTCAAAATGGTAGATATTTGGTAGTTGGTTTTTATTAACTTTTGTCATAAAAAAAAAAATAGTTCACTGCAGTTCTCTTTCTCCCTCTCTCTCTCCCTCCCTCCCCCTCTATGTCTCCCTTTCTCTTTCAGTATTCCCCAGGCCGAAACCCCTCAGACGCTGTACGCCAATATTGGTTCGAAACCCGAAATACCTGTTGACTGAAGACCATTCTAAATGTGGCGGAAAAGGCGATGACGAACATGACGAAAACGGTCATAGCCTGCAAGCAAAATAAGAAAACAAATCAAACGTCGGACCCTGACATTGAATCAATTAAACCAAACTACTATCATTTCAATACGTCTCATTTGAAAGGTATTAATTATTTAAATTTCTATTTTTCCATCTGTCTTTAGAATTACTGTTTGAGCAAGGACCTAAAGCCGTCGGCCGTCTGATTGCTTACTTACAAGCATTTATGCTTTCTTAGCAGTCAGGTAAAATAACCATCATCACCACCAAACAAGCTTGGGCAAGTGGGTTTATCGTTTTTTGCGACAGGTGAATTTAGACATTTCTCTCTTTTGTTCAATTGTGATTTTTCCGCTGTATCCATGCATACATATATAGTGGGTCTATGCCATTTGACTAGCCTGTCCCACAATCGTACAATGGCCCTATCAATCACTACACAAAATCAAAATAATGAAAAAAATCGCCAGATCGAAATATTCTACTCATTATAGAGTTTACAACGTCATAGAAATTCATGCTAGGTTATAATAATAACACAATCTTTCTTCTCTCCGTTTGGAAGTTAGTATCGGACCTACCTTCAGCAGAGATATCAGAGTTTCGATGAACATCAGGACATAAAGTCCAGTGGTCTTGTACCTGAGAGAGAAAAGAGAGTATACAAAATATGTCTTTGTACCAAGCTGCTTTCCATGAACATTAATGAATATACAGTAGGCTTGCGGATGCACCATGTGAGAGAGAGGGAGGATTGCGGAGTCCTGAAAAGGACTCTCGGTAATCTTTCTTGAGGGGGGTGTAGTCCTGAAAATTATTATTGCATTTTACCCCAGTCCCCCACATAAACAAATCCTCTGTACGGCCATGCATTATGGCTCAAGGCATGGGCACACAGACGATTTTTTTTCTGTTGGGGCCGGAGGGAAATTCAATGAATTATTGATAATTTATTGCATTTTCTTTGTTTTTTTTATTTGTGGGAACTGCGCCCTACCATAGCCACCGCTAGTCTGCAAGCACAGACCCTATTGACACTTTATCAAAAAATCATTGTGCCTTGAGAGAAGCCTAGCCCAGCTGCCTACTGGTTTTGTCAGGAGCAGCTACAGTACATGGCATACGGTAGTCTTATAGTGCAGACTCACTTTTACGACTGACCAGGGTTTGTGCTTGCAGACTAAGCCACCTCTGCGTACAGTCATGGTTCAGTTGCAAAGCAATGGCCTCGTAACTGTGAGGCCCCAGGATCAAAACCGTGTCGATGTGCTATATTAGTGCCCTTTTGTGGGGCATTAATCCCCATTACTGTCATTTATGACATAAGGGTGTAGGTCCCCTACTTGATAAGCATAGTAGCATACACATGCTTAAGCAGTCACGAAAAACAAACACTGGCAAATTATTATTCAATAAAATCTGAGAATATATACTATTATCTAGATCTATTAGGAATAAATCATTGTCAAAATAATTCTATAACTTGGGATTAAAAAAAATATTCCAACTTTTTGAGCACCAGTGTATGTTGCTTGTCTTGTACCAAGTAAATAAAATAAAAAATATTGATGTCATTGCCGGTAGTGTAAGCAACATCATGACGATGTAGGGGTATATACAAAAATCCGTTTAATGTTCCCCTTTGTAGGTGCCCTTTTTTCCCCAGAAAGTGCCCTTTTTGTTGGCGCCCCCCCCCTCTTGGAAGACGCAGCGCCGCCCCTGCATTATGCTACTTGGTGGTGAAGCGGATTTTGTTCTGACCCCCAAAAAAGTTTTTGCTAAGTACGCCACTGATCATAATACATAACACATAATTACGATGAGACAGTATTGGCATTTGACATGAATAGAATATATAATGATAATAAAAACAATGACAATTACAGTCGTAGTAATAGTAATAATAATATTAATGATAATAATGATAAGAATGATAAGAATGATAAGAATGATAAGAGTGATAATGATAATAATGACCATAATAAAAATAATTATACTATTACTTCTACTGCTGCTACTACTATTACTACTAATAATGATAATGATCATACTAATGATAATAATTTACGAAGTTCCTAGAATAACGGTTGAAACAAAGCATAAAGCACAAAAACGAAATAAATCTCGTTCATTATTCCTACCCTCTAAAGTACATGATGAACTTCATCCATGACAAGAAAATGGCGACGATTCCGGCATTCCAGTTTTGGAAGCAAGGCACTCGACCGGGAGGCGAAACATACCATATTGCGGTTGTCAGCGTCGCCCAGTCTACGAGGTTAGTCAGTTCGGTGAAATACTTTAAACGCTGTAATACAAGAGATACAGAAATTTCAGTAAACTTATGGCGTGGTATTCTCGAAAGCGGACTAACTTTAGTCCATGGATTAAACCTGGTTTAAACCATGGACTAAAGTTAATATCCAAGATCATATTATTATTATCATCATCTTATTAATTTTGTTGTTCATCAACCTTCAACAATGTTACCGAGTCACTTTAAAGGATAGATAGGAAGTGCTACTGCAAACTTTGCACACACGAGTTAGTAAATGTTGGATTCAGTTCAGTTCAGTTTATTCAATTCAAATCAAATATACAAAACAGAATACAATCATGACAGAATAAGAGTATAAATCGATCAAGAATACAAAATAAGGTAAAATGATAAAACAATAAAGCGATACATTAGATAACAACATAAGATAGAGCATTATTGGAATTGGGTGGCCATAAAAAAACACATGAGGATTTGTCGAGACGACCACCCTTGATGAAGGTAAAATACGTTTCATTGAACATTCAATATAATATAGAAAATTTAAAAGATAATAAAATACTATAAAGGAATAAACAATTACGGAAATATGACATATTTTATATTAAAAAATACATATTACCGCACAAACCCACCACAGTACGATATGAGTTTTCTTTTAAAGGCATTCATTGAGTTAAGTGATTTTTATTTCTAGTGGCAGATTATTCCAGATTCGTGATCAAATATGACTTACAAGTGTGTACATTTCAGCAAGTTCTCCGAACACCGTGGAACTGCAGTAGATGAGTATTGCGTAACCTAAATAGGTTGGTGTGGGGTCCGTGTACCACAAAGAATCCGTCTGTTTGAAATTGATTTAAGACATAAAAGTAGACAAATTATAAAATCAACAAAAATAATCTTTAATTGAAATAATCACCATGAATTGTCCACACTGCGATGGAAAAATCTTGAGCTGAGAAGGGGAATGACCAGTAGATCAGAGGTAGGGTAGGGTAGGGGTCCAGGTAGGGGTCCTACCCAGGTTTAAACAAAAAACAATTGGGGACCAGTTGAAAGCAACTGGTACTGGCACCAGTCGATTCCAGTTAAGTGAACTGGTTTCAATATTGAAATTGGTATAGTGGAATCAACTGGAATCAACTGGTACTGGTATAATCAATAATCAATATTGCATGGCATCTAGCCACCAACTAAACCATAGGCTATATAGACTCTTGCAATTGCCCCATCACAAAGATCATTTGAAGTGAATGTTAAATCAGTAATGTGAAGATTGTACACACCGGGTATATATATATACAAAATCATACATGTTTTTTACTGGTTATTAATTACATATATCAATATATCTATTTTTACGTCCTAGATTAGATGTAAAACATGATCAGACATAATACAATTGTCAATGATTGACTAAGAAAATATAAATTACAAAATTGATGTGCATTGCCATCATGATAATTAGATTTTCTGTGAAAACATGCAAATCAATCATGAATATGCATAAGATACATTGAACTGTTTTTTCAACTGGTATTTTACTGGTTTCAACTTGTAAATCAACTGGCAATCATACTGTTTTTCAACTGGTAAATCATCTGGTAATCATCTACTAGTTTCAATTGGTAAATCATCTGGTAATCATCTACTGGTTTCAACTGGTAATCATCTATTGGTTTTCAACTGGTAAAGCAACTATAATCATCTACTGGTTTTCAACTAGTAAATCAACTTGTAATTATCTACTGGTTTCCAACTGGAATCAGCTGGTATCAAATGGTCCAGTTTGGCTGGTCTGATAATCAGGGGCGTAGACAACGGGGGGGGGGGGGGGGATGAGGGGGATGCATCCCCCCACCTCACAAGGTGGGGGGATGGCATGTACAATCATCCCCCAGGTTTTGGGGAATGATATTTGCTTACTTAATAAGTCATAATAATGATAATAATAGTAATAATAATAATGATAACAATAATAATAATAATAATTATGATGATGATAATAATAATCCTCATCATTATTGTAATTGTGTTTATTGTTATTAGCCGCATTCACACGGTGAAAGCCAATTCAGACGGTAAAAAAAAAGTATTTTGAGGTTATCTTGTGGTTTGGAAACCACAAGATAACCACAAGATTAAACAGGCGCGGATCTACGGGGGGGTTTAAGGGGTTTAAACCCCCCCCCCCCTTGGGCGGCCCAAAAAACAAACAAAACAAAAAAAAGGAGAAAAAAAGAAGAAAAAAAGAAAGAAAAAAGAACGCACGCTGGAGAGAAACCCTTTCAAGTGCAAATATTGTGAGAAGATATTCAACTCATCTGGTAACTTAACCAAACACATAATAACTCTGGATATAACTGTGTATTTAACTGTTACTTGATTTAAAAAAACGTTATCAAGCACTGCTTTTTATGGTCTCCATTGTGTTAATAGATGCCAGGAAAACATCACTTACGGGGTTCAAATAAACACCCCAAAAAAAATCGGCTCGCCGCTTCGCGGCTCGTGGACGATGCTCCGCATCGTCATTATTTTGGTCAACCCCCCCCCCCTTAGCAAAAAGCTAGATCCGCCCCTGAGTCATCCACCCAGGTGTACGAACCTGTCTACGCCACTGCTGATAATATACCGGTATACGCCTATAGTTAATGGAATCAACTGGTAAACTACACCCATTGGGTTTCAATAATGTTCCAATTAGAAACAACTGGTCTCAATGGTCCACTTTGGTTTTATGGGTTTTAAACTG
>JAVYIG010018398.1:0-20275 GCA_035222895.1 Strongylocentrotus droebachiensis | reverse complement strand
GTCGACAAACCTCCTTTGTGAATTCGGGCCATTATGTTTCAGCGACCATTCCTCCATTTCCTGCTCTAACCGAATTATTTACTCCAACCCAGCACCTACACTTATACACTATACCTAAAACTTACCCTAAACCCACCTTTAAACCAAACCCTAAACCTTAACCCTGTACCTTTAACGAAAAAGGTCCCGAAGCAACTGTCGCTGCATGGTTCAAACGTCGGATCTCCCATTCTCCACGTCATACGTGCAATCTATGTCATACTTATTAAGATGCCCACTCCTAGATGACCAATGCTGCCTGGAAGACCTAGTGACAGCAAATTACAAGGCTCTTCAGTGTGCAAGAGCCTGGCAGAACATTTGAGCTCAGATGATGGACACGAAAGAGGATACATTTCCTTACACTCAACTTTCAAAATTGTATGACCATCGGAATGATAGTCCTCTTCAGTAATATTTATTCGAATTCTTAATTCTTCTTATTTTGTGCTGTAATTTAGGCCTAGACATGGAAATGACTCGTACGGCCTTTGCAGATAAAGAAATGCGCTACAGTGGGCGCCGTTGGTTTAACAGAACCTTTGTTATTGATATACAGTAAGTATAGAACTTGAAATTCAGAGCTAGACAGCCATTCAGAAGCACCGTTTGTGTTAATTCGTTTCCTTATCTAAATCATTAAAGAAATAATTAAACATTTGTTTCTATCACGTCATACCCGACTCATTTTTAATGTAAGACTTGTAAAATTGCAGTATTTGATGAAGGTTTAAAATGTAAATATTTCTTAAAAAATGCGTTATCAAACTACAAAAATCTAAACAATCTCGTGCAAAATGTCATCATTAATTAATTCTTATAGTTATATATATTCATATATAGGCCTATATCCTACATCTACTAAATTTACAATTCTTTGAATAAGATAATCTCGTGAGCAATTTTGATTTGTTTTGTTTTGTTTGATAAACAGGGACAAGGTTAACGAGGTGATGAAGCCATGGCAAACTGTTCAGATATTTGGTGCAGACGTAGCTCCCGGAGACATGATAGTGAAAAAATCTTATAAAGACATCGTGAAATCGAATGCATTAAATCGAACTCATTGCTTTGGACAGCGGGTGAAGTCTTGCGCTCTTGTAGGCAACTCAGGTATACTTCTCAATAGCCGTTGCGGTGAGGTCATAGACGAAGCAGACGTCATCAGAATGAACCTGGCAGTTTTTGGTCATGAATATTCATCAGCCGTTGGTTCAAGGGTTTCTATCATGACCATTAACGCATTACAAATCAAGGAGTTGGTCTCCTGTTTCGAGAAAGTCGCCAAAAACGAGACAAAGAACAGGACGATTTCCAAATACCTGGCCAAGCTTCAGCCCAGATGTAAAAGTTTAATCGACAGGTTGAAGTTGTTGAAAAGCGACCACGTGATAATGCCTGCCAGGGGTTACTTTCCTCAGCTGGTCGATATGTTGCCCTTTTTGAGGAAACAATTCAATCTAAACTTTAGAGTTTCCTACAACCCGAAGGATCTCATTACCGTGTCGAAAAGGTGAGCCATTCTTGAATTATACCAGCACCTTAATTTGCCATTCCCTTGTTCAAAATACAGAGAACAGTGGACAACAAAGTGTGAATGTATGACCAGGATGATAGCGACAATTGAGATGATGAATTACATTTTAGAATTATCGCTTTATAAAAGAATTTTAGAATATAAAACAGTTTTTATTTTAGTTGAAATTATGGAGACGTAATATAACCTTAACACTACCGGATGCAGAAGGTACTGTATTCAAATTGATGCAAATTAGCTACCTTAGCTCATTTTCATTCTGGCTATTTTGTTAAACATGCTACGCTTTTTATGAAGAATAAAACGTGTACGTGTGATAGTTCCAATAAATGACTCACAGGTGACGGCTTTTGACCAATCATTTGAATAGCATCTAGAATTGAGTATAATGAATTATATGTATGCATGATTATTTATAAATGTAATGTATTATATTTATACATACATGATATATAAACATAAACAAACATGTACGTGTGTTTTGTGTTTGATTTCTCTTTCTTATCTTCTGTATCCGCCAGATTATGGCATTTCGATAGTCCATCCACTGGGTTAGGTGTATATACGGCTGCCACTCAACTATGTGAAGAGATTACCTTTTTTGGTTTCTACCCATTCCATGAGGATTCATTCAATCGAAAGATACTTCACCACTACTACGAACCAAAGGCCTAAATCAACTACACGTCAAATTGTCACGAGATGCCAGAGGAGTACAGATTTTTGCTTGAGTTGGATCGTCAAGGGGCAATCAGAATGATGAACAATTGCACCCCATCATAGACATAGGCAGCGTTTCACGAAACCTTCTTTAGTACAAGTTCGCCGACATCCGATTGAAACGCGAGTATTGTAATTAATATGCGTTTCAATGTGATGTCGGTGAACTTGTAGTTATGACGGTTTCGTGAAAGGATGCACTAGTCTTTGATTTAAAAAATAAAAAGCCATATTATGGCAACCAAATAATACACGTAATACGAATCAACCAACCTGTCCGGACACACCACGTGTGGTGCCAATGTTGTTACTGTTGTTCTTTTTGTTTTGTTTTCGTATAAGAAAAGTGTTTTTTCTTTTGATTTTTTAAATCTTATTTATTTTTGTTATTTAAGAATATATAAACAGTTAAAAGAATTGTACAGCATATTATTAATAGGCATAGAGTGGTTTAATTTTATATCGACGCGACTCCATTTGAAGTGTGATAACCCTAACATTTCCAAAGTGATCTTTGTAAAATGACAAATACTTTAATCAGATTTTTAAAGGGACAAAGCTTCTCTTGGTAGACGCCAAAGCCCAAACCTGAAACATCGAACAATAAAAGATAACATACATGCAGCACATTTCTCTAATTGACATGCTGACCTTTTGAATGAATATTTTCCTTTATATTTTTAAAGAGCAGTTTAATTGATTCAACATTTCTCTTTTAAAAAGTGGCTCCATGCCCGATACTTACTGAAATACTGATGATACTGAAACACTGTAGAAAAATCTCTTACTAAAAGGCGTCACATGTGAATCGCTTCATTGGTTCAGGAGCTGTTTAGTTGATCGAAAAATAGTGACTTGTATTAATATGTAGTTTCTGATGCATTACCATTGACTGATGGGGGTGCCTCAGGGCTCTCTACTGGGCACATTATTGTTCGTCATATTTACTAATGATATGCCTCGTTTTTTTGAGAAATGTAAAATACATCCATATGCGGATGAAACTATGTTATATTACTCACATACCGATCCGTCTGTTGTACAGTCAGTTCTCAACGAGGAACAAAATCGATTAGATACATGGATATCTCGGAATAAACTGAAGATGAACTACAGCAAGACAGTGTGTATGTTAATTGCAACAACAAAATGCTGAACAAAAACAAGACAAATTAGTTTTGAAACTTCGGGGAGAGATATAATTCAATTGCAGAACATAAAATACCGAGGGGTATTCAGTGATACAGAATTGAAATGGAATATTCATATTGAAAACATTATGTAGGAAAATTGGAACAACGGTTAGATTTCTTGGTCGTTTGAGACATTATGTTAATGATACAAATTTGAAACGCAGACAGTGTTTGGTCGTCATCTTCTGATAAATATCTTAATCAGTTACAGAAACTCAAGAATAGAGCGGGGAGGATCATTTTGAAGATAAATCTGCAATCATAATATATCCAATCAACAATAAATATTGCATGATAGCCTAAAATGGGACACTCTGTTCATACGGCGTACTTAACACATGCACATTATGATTTTTAAAATACTGCACGGCCTTACTCCTAATTATATGATTGTAAATGTTTCTTTTGGAGCTACTAGATACACACTTCGAAGTTAATATAATCTTGCCTAGGACAAATTATTGTAAAAGAACCTTTGTCTATAGAGGTTCAGTGTTGTATAACGTGTTACCATTGACGTTATGCATTTGTGATACATTGTCTTCCTTTAAGAGACATTTGACAAAAAGCTAAAGAGCCTAGATCATTGTAAATGTTTTGATGTAGGTATAATGCGAACCAAATAAGACCTTAGTGACCGTAGAGCATTTCGAGCGTTTCTATAATACTACATTCTTTTCTCCAATGTCTGTCTTGGATATTTCATTTCATACTATAGTCATATTGCTTGGGAATTCACGTATTGCCATTATTCTTTGTCATTTGTTTATGTATATTGTATTGTTTTATCGTAACATTTATGGTCACCATGGAATATCAGCGGCATCGTAATCATACCGCTGAATATGGGCTATCCAGCCGTTTATTTCATCTTGTTATTCATTGTTCTATTCGTGAATTGTTTTACTGAATGCATGGTGTCTGTTTGATACGGAAATAAAACAAACAAACAAAAAGACTTGCATGCCTTGTGATTTAAATACATACTCTTATTTTCAAATAATAATTTTACAAGAATTTAATTTAATTGTTATATAACATTTGGTTAATTCAGTTTCTTCAAACTTTGATTGAATATTTTAAGATGGAGGTGGTGACGCGGGGGGGGGGGGGTGATAGGGTCCCATGTACAATATGTACATTGCTGATTAAATGTATTTATAACTTTTTCCCATCTTTTATGTTCAGTTGCTATTTAGTTGCTATTCATATGATATTGGGTTTTTTATCGCATTTATAGGAACAAGACCATGAATTGTTGTCATTGCATTCAATTCCATTTACAAATCTACAAATTAAATAGACTGTCTGGTTTGTACTTAAGTTTGAAACTAAGTTATTTTCAATTTTTTTTTCTAACATAAATCAGAAATCAACATTATGTAGTTATGATTATTGTTCATGATTTCAAACTTTAAATATGGTAACTTTGACTTTTGTGATAGTAGTGGGAAGTACATCAGAATCATAAACATCTGCTGGATTAAAAAAAAACGTTCCTCATTTATTTGTCTCGACTTCGACAAAACCATGAAAGGCTTTGGATTTCATTGAGCACGTGCGCCCTCTACGCGTTATTAATATGGAAGTCTTGTCAGTAAGTCCAAATCTACACAAACAAGACGTTTTTTCGACGTTTTTTTAGCGATCATTTATCCATTGTTCACGGTGTTCTGAAATAAAACATTTTTTTTAGATGAACAGTACAGTTTTCATGAACTGAATTTTAACATAAAATTTATTCTCAAACAATCATAATTATCCTGACTGATTTGGTTTATCAAAAACTGACCCTACTCGGGTTGTAGATTTGTTTATATAAATATGACAGACTCTTGCACAGGAGCGACACCAAGGGATTGGGGAGGGGAAAAGGTTACTGGTTATTATGATTCTATGATTGTTTTACTGTGCCCTGTGGCGGATGTTAGGGGGTTTTGGAGAAAACAATGTCGTCGCCCCCCATCTGTTTATCCATTTCTTGGCTCACTGAGTCCTTGAATTTTAATTGAGATTATTCAGGCTAATATCTGTAATTTCGTGAAAAATTTACCCTCTATGACCTTTGACCTACACATCCCAAAATCTACTCAGATCAACATCTTTTGGTTAAAAAAATACAATACATACTACCATCAAGTTTGAAGGTAATAACTCAAATCGTTCTTGAGATATATTTTAAAAAAGGAGCCGGGTGGACTTACGGACGGACGGACTTCTGGCACCACCTTAGGTTGGGCGGGGCATAACGAAAATGAGCTACTGGCACATACCATATACCGCAGTACAACATGCCAACACATTCCAAGCTGCATGCATGTACCATTTTGTTTGTGAGATAACAATTGCTTTTTCTAATATTCATCGGATCAAACGACTTCATTTAATTTAGTCATGAACAAAAGTAGAAAACTTTTGTTGTGTTTACTGGTCACAACTTGTGTTTCGTTGTGGTGGTTCAAATCCTCTTCTTTGATAATTAGAAACCCTTTTGACGAAGGTAAGCATATCGAGTTTAATACTAATGTTCCATTCATTGCTCGCCCGTCCACGCGAAGTTTCTATACTTGCAACGTGTTAAAATGCTTTGTTCGTCTGAACCGGATCTGTATACCTGCAAAAATCCATATTAAAATGTTCATAAGTATATGTTTCACCTTTATGAATCCTAAGCTTTTTTGTGAAATAAACTTCTTCATCACAAATTGAGGCCTATGTGATCAACTCTACCACTACCAGCACCATCTAGTACTATTCCGACGGGATAGAGCAGATGGTCGCCGTGGAGGCGGTGTTTGTAGTCTGACATGCAAAAAACACATTATCATTGAACGTTGAACGTTATGATCTCAGTGATACCTCATTGGAGGCAATATGGATTGAGTTAAGGTTACCTTCATCTGAAAAACTATTATTATGTTGCATATATAGACCACCTGACTTGAATATTGAGTACTTTAAACATGCTAGATGTATTTGAAAAAAAAAACTGATGAACCATCTGATCTACTGATCTCAGGGGACTTCAAATATTGATTATAAAACGGACGAATCACTCCAGGAAAATCAAATTAATCTCATAGAAACCCTATTCCTTCTATCACAAATGATAAACATTACTTCATCTAACTACTCTATCATCAATTTGTATAGACCATTTGTCAAATTCAATCCACCAGAAGCACATTGTATGTGATGTTGCACAAAGTTCCTTGAGTGATCATTATATGATTTAAAAATGTATAAACCATATCAATGAAAGGAAACAACATGAAATTCGTCGTTTTCGTGACTATAAACAATTTTGATGAAAATCGAATTATTGCTTCTATAGAAACAGCTGAAATATTTTAATTGGCTAACGATGGTCCAGTTGAAGTAACGTGGAATGTTTGGAGAGAAACATTTTTGAAAATAAGTAACTAACATTCACCTATCAAAACAACAGAATTTGTTCCTGGTTGACTCCAGAAATCGTAAAACTCATGCACACCAGAGATTTTCTTAAAGGTAAAGACCAGTTATGGTCATGCGATTGAATTGTGAAAGAAACGTTGTGGAATCGATCAGAAAAGGTTGATCATCTAGCATCTAGCATCTGCAAGGTTCTGGAATCATCAAAATGATAAGAAATTTGGCCCATTCTTCGTAAATTTACAAGCACTATACACAGAAAGATGTATATGGTACTACCCTATATCTCTCACAGGACCATGAGAGAAACAAATTTACCAAATATATGAATTAGTAGGCGGTTTCCCGGCAAATTTTTTATATTCATGTATTAGTCAAAACATATTCTTTCACATGATTGGTAATGAGAGCTTCCATTTCATTTTTTGAAATTGGGGCATTACCAATACTGGTCTTTACCTTTAAAGAAAGTCCGTGTCTTCTCCTGAACAGGAAATTCGTACTGAATGTAATAAAAAGTATAAAATACTATAAACCACGTTATCTGTCTCATACGGAAATGAAAACAGGAATACGTCCGGGATGTACATAATAAATTATGGTCAGAATTGAATAAGATTTCTGGTGTGACAAAGTCTAAGGGCCTGAGCTTTAATATTGAATGTAATGAAAATGAAAGATTTTATTTGTGCTTGATATATGTACTCTCTAGATAATTTGTTAACGAAAAAGCGAAATGGAATCATCCCCATTCTTTATGAATTTTATTTTCAACCAATTGATAGTTCCAAGATTCTAAAACATATAACTAACTTGGCTCAAACAGCAACTTAAATGTCTTAGACTTTGACACTAAATTACTAAAATTAGCTGCCCCGTATATTGCTTAATCCTTGTGTGACATTTTCAATGCAAGTCAGGATACGGGAATAGTACCTGATGATTGAAAGATTGCACGTACCACACCGATTTTAAAGGAAAATGCTAAAAAAATGACAAATTTCTGTTGCTAGTCATATTTCCAAAATTATAGAAAAGGAAGTACAATTACAGTTACTTTCTTATCTCCAAAAACATGATATGATTAATGTCGAACAATACGCCTCTCTTGCAAACCATTCTACTATAACATGTTTACACCGTGTCCTAGATGATTTTTAAGAAGCCTTAAATACGAAATAAATGGTTGGTGCATGATTTCTACACATCTCTAAATGTTTTGATTGTGTTGACCACGAGCTTATTGTGTTAAACTTGAAAATAGGAAAATACGAAAATAGACTCACATGGTTAAAAAAAAAACGAATTGAGTAATGGGTCATTCCATCGGGTTGGGTCATAAATTGTGACATGAAGGTTCAAAATTCAGAGTTGGTGAATAATTTGTTTATTGTTATATCCTGTTTCTAACACCAATCCTACAATAGATTCCATTGCAATTGTATGTATTCCTTCACACACTTTCATCTAAAATGAAAAAACAGACACAACAAAAAACCTACGTTACAAGGACATCTTTTTTTACTTGCTCATTTATTTTCTGATCTGAAACTTTGTCACAGTCTGAACTCCACATTTTTTGTGTGTGGAAAACATTAAGATGATGGGAGCAATAGTTTAGAATACTTAAAACTTGAACACAGCAACATTATATAAGTTTTTAAACATGAAACAAATGAGGAACTAGCAATTTTCAGATCATGATTTTGTTCTAAAGGGTAATCTTTTCTCTTGCATAGAAAATCTTGGCTACATTCCAAGAAATGTGCCAATTAATTGATGCATGAAACATATTTAATGAGATGATAACACAATTGAAAGGAAACCTGCAAGATTTATGGTCTATATTCACCTCAACACCTCCAGTTACCTATGTTACATGGACACCATGTCCGAGTAACATCCGTATGATATGAGAGTAACTATCCTCTTATACTCATTGAAAAATGACAGACTACATTAAAAGTCATCTGAAATATATTTAATCCATTGATCAGTAAATTAAAAAAACAGTATTCATACAAGAGGTATATTGATAGATATCAATGATCAACTTTATATCTTCTTCAAAATAGTGATTAGATTGGAAAGATCTTTGTTTTCCAGGAAGGTTTCGATGACTGGTCATTTTGCCTGCTCTCTTGATCTCTCTCTGCCAGAGCTGAATCCTCAAGGGAGGTAGAGGAGCCATGAATGAAATGGATGCAGCAATCTAATAAATATGCATTAAAAGAAATAAATAAAAACCAATGAGTAAAGAATATTAAATGAGATAAAAATAAAACAACACTGTAAATTGTTTCTGTGACTTTTCATTTCAAACGTGTGTTGCGTTTGCTAATTATAAGTACTTCTATCTAGATCTGTAGTAAAATCAAATTGTAAGAATTAAGGATGGAACAACTAGACAGAGGATTGCAAGATGGATAGGGAGGTTCCTCACTTTTGGCTCGTTGCATGCCCAAATAGAAGTAGGTATTATTATTGGTTGTTCATTTTGATGAATTTTTCTTCTACTTTAAATATTTGTGCTAAATTATTATTTTTGTTAAAAAATTATATTTGTTATTTATCATTATTTGGAGGGGAGGGAAGGTGTTGAAGCCCCTTATCCCTCACTTCAACCTTTGGATGATGGGGAAGGGGGAGCCAGATCAATAATTATTTAATTTATTATATTTAAAAAAAAAAAAAAAAAAAAAAAAAAGGCTCATTACATTATGTATCCAATTTTAATTGAATTGGGGGGGGGGGGGGATGCCCTCCCCCTTAAGCCCATTCTTCTCTATCTCAACCCTAACCCCCAACCCCCTTTTTTGCCCCAAAGTTGGGTATTTCGGGTCTCAGATTGAACTTCCTAACTTGAAGGAAACAATGTCCAATAACTTGTGTTTTTCCTTAGGCTTAGCCATCATTGTTCAATGACAGTTAATGGCGTCATATAAATAATATTAATTAATTTAACACTTGTCAGAAAAATTCTGAGGTGTAGGAACATCATTAATATCATTATTTTCATTATTTACGGGATTCTTATAACAAAATTCAATTTCTGTTTAAGAAACTAGCTTTTTAAGGGTAAAAGTCCGGCATTGATTTTGCATGTTTTTTTATAACACATATATCAGTATGTGGGACAACAGTAAAATATTCACTCACATGTGATGGTTTGAAAACCGGTTTAAGTTGAAAATAACACAATTTAAAACGGAATTACATTTTTAAAACATGGAATTTCATTGTCCATGATAATAATTCGGGCCATAAATATAACTTAAAAAACATATTACTTACCAATTTGGGCGCTGACGGGCGAAAATGGCTGCCCCACGTTACATGGACATTTTCACGTTTGTGGTTGCACTGTAGGGGTAGGTCGTCGCAGTTCGGCAAAAAACATGTTCTGCGCATTCGTGAATAACTAGCAGGTCATTTTAACACCGAAAACTGAAGCTAGCGGGCTGGTTTATATCTCAAACACGGTAATTTCACACCTACGTTACCAAATTACGAAGGACATCGCGCCCGATTTTCGCGGTAAATTAATTGTTTTCTTATATTTACCGACCGATTTAATTATCATTCTTTTTACATATGTTCATGAGGGGTTGTACCTTCCTAATAAGATGAAACTTTCTGAGAAAATATCCTGCTAAATTTGTGTAAAATGCTAGAATTACCGCCGTTACGAAAAAAGTGCCTAGGACATTGTTGGTAACGTAGGTATTGTGTTTTTTCAATATGGAATAACTTGCCGATTTTTTGCATATTTCACTTGAGCTTCTCAGACATAGTAGGGGTATTAAAGGTGACATGTTTCAAGTAGGAAACATTGCATTATGATGAATTTTTTTCCAGAAATAAGTTCATGAAAATGACATGTTTTCATGTCACAACTTTCACCCTCAAAAACGCTGAGACATCGGTAGTAAAACTCTCACCAAAAAAAAAATATGATGAAGAAGTTTCTGTTTTCATGTTTATTTATTCTGTACTACATTACTCTTCAATATAACATACTTTTATTTTTCTAAAAATACATTTAAATTTGAGTAAATAGCTTCTAAACATTCAAACACGTGAAAATGCTGAAAAGACCCAACCCGATGGAATGACCCCAATAGGAAACAATGTACTTCAAATGAAAACTGATATTAGAGAGCTTTCTATCGGGTACCACAGGGAAGTGTCCTGGTCCCTATTTTGTTTCTAATATTCATAAACGATATATCTGAATGTATAACTGAAGGCGTCTGCAACACATTTGCTGATGTTGTTGTAGTCTTTGTTGCAGATAGTAAGTTAGATGATTTTAATAAATGTAATGCTTGCTGGGAGAAATTTCAATAGTTTAAATTTATTTGTGGCTTACACCCAGTAAATAAGATCGATTGATCAATCTGTTATTGAAAAACAAGTCAGAAAAAATCTTGGAACCAGCGGGATTTGAACCTGCCATCTAGTTCATCGTGACTGTGCCAAGGACCAGTGAGGGCCTGGTGGTAGAGTTGCTGCCCGGCAAGCAGTATATGGCAGGTTCAAATCCCGCTGGTTTCAAGATTTTTTCTGACTTGTTTTTCAATTACAGATCGATCAATCGATCTTATTTACTGGGTGTAAGCCACAAATATGTTTAAACTAAGTTAGATGATATTACAAAAAGATATTAACGCTCTAAACAAAAATGGTATAATCAAAATTGATTACGCATTAACACAAGTAAAACCAAAACAATGCTAATAAAATTAAGATCCTGTGATATATTAAATATATTCATAAAAGATGAACTGATCGAACAGGTAAAATTTATAAGATATTTAAGTATAGTGATTGATGAAAAGTTAAAGTGGAATCTCTATTTAAGAGACTTGTGTAAATCTATTGCCTATAAAATATCTCTAGGATAGCTGAATTAATTCCTAATTTCAGAACTATAAAACACCCTTTATAAGTGTAAAACCCAACCCTGTATAGACTATGCAATCTCTGTATGGGGAACTGCCCAGCCAGCTACAAGCTGCCCCTTCAGCGATTACAGAAAAGAGCTGCTAGATATGTAACTGGTATCTCTGACTATGAAACAGCAAGCGGCAACACGTTGATAAAACAACTTTCCTGGCAAACTATTGATCAGCGCTGTGATTATTTTCTGGCTATGCTTATGTTCAAATGTAAAGGGGCATTGCTCCACCTCGCTTATCAAACGAAATAGCAATGTATTTCGTCCGCCATGGCCTTAATACAAGAAATGCAAACTCACTGTAATTATGTAGTATTGCCCAAAGCCAATATGACCTTATTCAAACAATCTTTTAAGTATGCTGGAGCGGTTAATTGAAATAAGCTTCCCAATTATATCCAAAATGCCAATTCAGTAGACAGTTTTAAACACCAATATAAAATATCTTTCTTTAATCGATAACATATTATTCACTGCCGTTTCTCCTTACTATTTCAGCATTATATACAGTACCTAACTAAAATGAATGCTAACCTTATTATCTAGGAAATTACATATACTTATATTACGTTATATACTTGATATCTATTTGATAAAATTGTTTGGTCGAGGCCTATGTAGCAAGCTGGAAAGACATTTCTTGTTCTATTTTTATTTTCATTTTCTAACTGATTATACTACACTATTTTGTCAATAATTTGTGTAGATCCACTTATCCATCGATGTATTTCCCTTAAGATGTATGTATATTTTCTTTTTCCCCCTCTTTCCGCTTTTCCCTAATGTTTTTTTTTTCGTATTCAGGTTGTTTCTATTTTTACCGCTTGTACAAACTGCTATTTTCCTTGTAAATACTCTTGTCAGTTCGTAAATTTGTATTTTCCTTCTTTGTGCAGGGCCATTATGAAAAACAGCCTGCGAGCTGATCAATGTTATCCTGTTTAAAGATGTTTTAATAAATAAATGAATAAATAAATCATGAAATAAATCATGATCTATAGAAATTCTTGGACTCCAAGAGATGATTCTTAATACTTCCCGTACGTACTATTCCCTAATATCACATATCCACTTCTCCGTGCCCCTGGGGAAAGTATATCATTTAATTATTCAGAATTATATTACCGGATAAGAACGCGACATTAAAATGCTCGTTTCCTCCTCTTTCATACGTCACCATAATAATGACGGGGTTTTTGTGCGTACAAAAAACCGACACGTCTCCTCGTTTAGGTAAATATTCTCTGATTAAATATTTAAACAAGTGAAGAAATGGAGGAAAAGAAGTCATATCACTGTAATTCATAATCATTCTGCCATTAATGCGCTTCTATCATGGTAGCGGATAACGCGATGATAATCGATACAGCAAAATGAGCGAAATAGATCTTTCATAAAATAAGAATACTTGCTGAAACAACCAAGTCAATAACAGATTGGAACCTACAGTTGAATTGATTATATTTCTCTTGTTATGGAATAATCATCACAATCATTAGAAATTTGGTTATTCTTCTTTGAAAATGATACCCTCCTTGTTATGATTTTTTTAGTCAGTCATGAAATGTGCATTACATAAAAATATGGGATAAGGTACAAAGTGAAAAGTTGCAAAATGCACTGCTCTCGTTCGGCTGTGCATTCTTATTTCTTTGAAGAGTTTAGGGCTGCTGTGTAAACCACTTGTTTGTTTGTTTTACCTGAATGCTAAGAAAAGCATTTGTATGCTATATATAAGCAACCATGCAAGGGACCAACGTCTTTATGTACAGTCCTCCCCGAAGGACTTGGTAATGAGGATTAATGCATAACCAAAGGGCACTACCTGAATCCAGGGTAAGCAAAGGGTAAGCCTGAATCCGATGACCGTGGTAATAATGTGATTGCAGGGCCCTCAGGGAGAACAGTATGAATACTGATGAGGCTACCCTGGGTAAAAAAGACATATTATTATTATTTTTACCGCTTCGACTTGGTTTCGAACCAGGTACCTTCCGGTTACGAGACCACTGCTCTACCACTGAGCCATCGCACTTCTTCAAGTGCATTTTTCAACTTTTCACTTTTTACCTTATCCCCTTTTTCTGATATACTGCTCATTCCATGGCTAATAAATCATTAAAAAAACGGTATCATTTTAAAGACGAAATGAAAATAGTTTCTCTTTCCAATGATACTACACAAAGCGATTATTTTCCTATGACAAGTGAGATATAATCGATCGAACAGAGTATCTAAACTCTTTTTTTAAAGGTTTATTCTTTTAATTGAATTATAAGCCAAGAATACTGAAGAGCAGGCAGTCATGGAACATTAAGATGATGCAGTTTGAATCCACGTGTTGTTTTATATAAGTGGTCCTTCTTCAGCAGGCTGTATCGGATGATGCGCGATGCCGGTATTTTGAAGTACAAATAAAAATGTTCAAAAAACTATTTCACAAAATGTGCAATTTATGTGAGAAGATTATCAGGGAAAACAAGTTTCATGAAGACACTTCGGGAATAAAGATATAACATATTTCCTTGTACGCAGATATTTTTTACTGTGAAATCTCACGTGTACTACATTCTTTGTGTCAAGTTATCAGTAAAGCACACATGTGATGACGTTATACCACGCTTCATCCACAGACGCCAATCACTCTCTCAATCAACATGATTATTCAAAGAAGGCTGCCCATAATCAACAACACAGCAATCCTACGGTGATTATTGAGACTAAATGCTGTCTGAGATGGCATAGGGCAAGGTTCAATTAGTGAGGCCAATATACACTAAACTAATCTATAAGTGTCCCCATGCGATCCTTGAACCCGACCTAAGGGCCCATCTCAGTCAATTTAGTGCTCTGTTAAAATCACAAGAAATATTGCTGTCTTTTTCTGTAGGTGAACCTTAACTTACCCCTACCTGACAATGGTTCAGTCTCAGCCTTCTCCATTTCACTCTGTTCAGTTCGATGAGATGACAAGAACACAATTTCAAAGTAATCCAAAGGACCAAGGTTCCATCCGTACAGTGATATTTCAACACCATCAATAATGATCCAAATTTATTCCTTCTCCAAGCCTTGAAAATACTGCCAGCCTTGAAAGTTTAATCCAGTCATACCTCTTTGGTAAACATATTTGTCCAATTTCGCGGTTGTCATTTTAGAACCAGCGATCATTATTTGAACTATTCTGCTTTTCATTTTGTCCAAGCAGGACCACCTTTCCGGCAAAGACTGATCAACAAACCTTCCATAAGGTTTGGACTAGTCAAGCCGACACGAGGGCTCAGGATATCTATATTTAAATGAATCCCAAACAATAGTTTGTTGAGTTGATGTCTATCTATCTTCCAAAATCTTGCTTTCCACTGATTCCATCACTGTGTTACTAAGATTCAAGACGTCATCATGCCCAATATGAAGATACACCATACTATATACAATCATACGAATTCATACACCCCGGAATACAGCCTTGAAAAGTAGTTTGACGTTCGACAGTTTTGTAGGACATGCTTGAATTTGTTCGTGTTTCTTTCAAAATCATCGTGTCTGTCTTAGTTTGCATGTAAGAGATCATTACTCAATCAGAGTCTGCCAGTCTGGTATATACTTTTCATCGATAAATGAAAAAAGGATTACGTTAAGTTGCCATCAATGGACGAACATAATGTGGTAAAAGAAACGGAAGTCGTTTGAGTAGTCCGCTGCGCTGTCTTGTTCAGGTACAACCAATTTATGATAATGTTAGACTTCTTTCCGTTGACACAGTCACTTGAAGTTGTGGGTCATGAAATTCACGATACTTTCATATAAACAGTACCATCGTCTATCAGTATTCACATTGGTCAAGGTCCCTTTAATGATAAAGGTTATATATATGAACAGCATGTCCAGAAGTTCAGTGAAAGGTGTTGCTAAGCTTGATTTCATTGACTGGTCGAGGCGATCCTCTGGACGCCAAGGCAGGGTAGACACAGGATGAAATTGTATGAATCTTTATGAAGTGTCGACACGGATCACAGCCCCGGTCACAGCACATGCAGGATAATCTTCCTTGTTCTGTATGCCCGGCTTACGTTCGTCTTCCTAGAAATGATAAAGATCGAATGTATACCAGTTAGGTTTTTGGATCACCAATACATTAAAATTTGATTTTGATTTTGATTTTATTTTATTTTCTTCTGCATTCATACGAGTACACAGTTTTCCGATAACAATAGTAATATAAAATACAATATGCATTTCTCTGACAGTGAATCATAAATAAGTGAATATATATATAATTTTTATATCCAATAACGAAATGATAAACTGTCATAAATACTAAATTTCATCAAACATTATCTTTTGCGGAAGAAGGACTGTCATTGTAAGCAGATATTGCTTGAAAATATGACAACCCCAGACAAAACTCATGAAATAGATTAACACATTTCATTCGCATAAAACCATTTCTGAAACTATTTCATGAATTCCTAATTCCTAATTCCTAAATTAATGACTGCTATGCAGCATTGCAATTAGCGTCACTATTAACATTGCCAGTGAAAGTATATTATTCATTTATTCATTCATTTTATTCCATTTTTGCCACAGTATACCGTTTTGAAGTGGCTGTCATGTGTGAACTTCTGAATTAGCATTTCCCCCCTTTTAGCGCAGTGGCATTGGTAATACTCAATAGAATGGTAATTTATTCAACACATTTACAATGAGCCCATCAATCAAGTATAATGCATGTGTATCCTTAATGTCACAGAGTGAGAATATTAAGTGGTGTCGGGATGACAGCGTTGTTCGCCCTGTGGAGGAGACGATGTGGAAAGAATCGTGTAGGGGATAGGAATGATGCAGGAGCAGCAGTTTAACCCTGATGTCACTGAATGGGTTCAGGCAAATGTTTTCTGCAAGTGATGATCTCTAGGTTAAAATCAACGAGCAAGGATCTTAACCCATTGAGATACCTAAGCCTAGAACCCATTTAAAATACACATACATTGAAGGAAGTAAAATAGTATCCATTGGGTTAAAACTAGTCCAGTATCCAGGATTCATTTGTTTCCTGAGACCACCTGTCTCTTACCATTTCTGTCTGTCTTTCTTTCTCTATCTCTCTTTCTCTTCTCTTTCTCTTCTCTTCTCTCTCTCTCTTTCCCTATCACTCTGTCTCTCTTTCCCTTTCCCTTTATCTCTCTGTCCTTTTCCATATCTCTCTTTCTGTTACCTCTCTTTCCCTATTACTTTCTCTTCTCTCTCTTTCCCTATATCTCTGCCTCTCTTTTCCTCTGTCGTTTTGTTTGTTTGCGGATTCTAGGCAGTCATGCTATATATAGTCGGAAATGGCTGAATAATGTGGTAGATTTGCCCAAAAGCCATTAACAATCAGATTTGTATCATAATTAGAAGTTTAGGAGACATTTGGATTCACACAATTTCCAGATTTAGATAATATTTTCGTAACAGTTTCTTGACTTAAAACCAAATTGATATAAATCTTACCTTTGAATGTTACATGAACATGATAATTCATTATTTGGTGTGATTACTCAAGGCTAATATACTTAAAATAAACATGATAATTGTCATGTACTGCTACCAAACATACATGTACATCTCGAGGGGATAGTGATGTGTTACATGCTATGACCTTAAGAACTAAGCATGCAGTTCCTGTTTTCAGTAATGTAACACTATGAACATGACGGACAAAGAAAGAGGACAAAATATACAGTTCCTCATTCTACCCTCAACAATTGCTGTGGTAGACAAAGGAACATCCCTTCACTGCTATTATGTAAAATGTGTAGAACAGGTGAATATGCAATTGACACCTGTTCTACACATTTTTACACAATAGCAGTGAAGGGATGCTCCTTTGTCTAGCACAGCAATTGTTGAGGGTAGAATGAGGAACTGTATATTTTGTCCTCTTTCTTTGTCCGTCATATTCATAGTGTAAGTACTTAAACAAAGTAGAGATAAACTTGAAGTTAGTGAAGAGTACTCCAGCATGAAGATTACACTAGAAAATAAAACTGGTATAACAAACAAAAACATTGAATGCCAATTCTCACCTTGTTTTATAAATATATATATATATATCTTAATATATATATAACTGCAAGAAACGATCATAACACTCCAAATGATGGATTGGTATTTTGTACGGCTGTAATGATGATGATGATAAATGACTTGAAAGCAAGAATGCTGGAGAGAGAGGGGTCTCCTATCGAAATGTGTAAATTTAGAAGGTAAAGCATCATTATGTCAAAACTTGTTAGATTAATTGATGTACTCCAAGCTTTGAAAACAAAAGGAATTTTTTTTTTCTTTTAGATCAGAGTTTTTTCCTGCACAACAAATTTGCCCTTTGTGTATTTGAGCCTCACACTCGATAATGGACCACATCTGTTTGAAGAGTTTAAACAAAAAACAAAACAAATTACCTATCCTCTAAAATACTCCTCGCGGACTTTTTCTTTTTTCTATGCTAAACAGAATGTATAAGTAATTGAAAGTACAAATTACAAGGATGCTGATATTGACAATGCAGGTGAGAATGATGCTGAGGATGCTGATGATGAAGATGATGATGATGATGATGACGACGACGACGACGATGGCAATGATGATTATGATTCGAATGAAGGAAGAGATGATATTATGATAAAGATTGAAGAGTTGACACAGAAATTTTACGTTGAATATTCTGATAACATCATTTTAACTTTGGCCTTACATGAGTAGAGGGAGCAACGTGATTTAATAGAGTCTCGGAGAGAGTTCCATAGGTTTGGACCATGATGTCTTATGTATTTATGGGCAATAAGTAATTTTCGGGTTGACTAGATTAAAATTTGAGGAATTACGAGTAGGGTAAGAGTGAATGGCTTTATTTATAGTGTATAAGTTTTGAAATGAAAGAGGAAGCATATTATTTAAATACTCAAACATGAGCAGTAACCTTTGTAGCGAATTTATGTCAAATACTTAATAGGGGTTTCAGGTTGTTAAATAGAGGACTTGTGTGAGAAAGATATGGTGAACCAGTACATATACGAAGGGCTCTCTTTTGCAATAAATAAATAAGACTTGATTTTGGTTTTGGCGCTGGTGGCCCATACTAGATTGCAATATGTTGTATGCGGTAAATATCAATGAATTATAAAGCATAACATAGTATTACATGTTTGAAATACTTGAAATTTGTTTTATTTATATTAAAGGTAAAGACTAGTTCATCGATCAGAGAAGGTTAATCATCTAGCATATAAGTATTGGTGTGTAGTGCAAGGTTCTGGAATCATCAAAATGATAAGAAATTTGGCCCAATCTTGGTAAAGTTATACAAGCACTCTTTACACAGAAAGATGTATGTGGGAATACGCGACACGTGCGCGATATCTACCCGGTCCGGATAGATATCATAATTTACCAAATATATCAATTATTAGTAGGCGGTTTCCCGGCAAAATTTGTATCATCGCGTATTAGTCAAAACATATTCTTTCACATGATTGTGAATAAGAGCTTCCATTTCATTTTTGAGAGGGGGGCGTTTCCAAAACTGGTCTATACCTTTAACGGTTAACTTACTGCGTTGAAACCATAGAGATAATTTTGGTAACTGATTATTAAGTGTATTTACTAAAAACTGTTTAAATTAGGATGTGAACAGACGATGTTAGTGTCAACACATGATGTTAATGTTACAGGAAGATTGACATTTAAAATACCGATTCATTTTTTTAATTCATTTTCTTGGTTGGATGCTTTTATCTGGTTGCTAAGGAGGCATGTGCATTCTTGTTAGGAAGGAAATATTGGAACGGTGGCCTTAAGTCCACTCAGAGGATTTGGAATGAGGATCAATGCATTACCAAAGGGCACTTTGTCTAGAGCGTCGACCAATAATTATGTCGTTAACGATAATTTATGATTATGCTGAATCTAAATTTATGCTAATCAAATATAGACCCTGCTCTCTATAATCACGTAACTCGACATTGCAAATGTTTCCATAACTGTTACACATTGAAGAGCAAAGATACAGGACAATAATAAGTCCATTTTGAGATATTATCTGTGTATCTGGGAAAATAAAGTTCATTTGTACACAACAATAACCCTCATTGAGACAAATTCATGTTCATGAAACATTTGTAATCATTATTATAAGTATTCATGAACCACGTCCAGCACTTTGCTAGAAATTATTCTAAAAAGCTCAAATAGGGCTTCTCCGTGTTTAAACTGAAAGATCTATGCTAATGAGTCATTAATTTTGTAATGTGCTATACGAACTGGTCTATGTAGGAGTCGAATTGAAAAATGTAAAGTTTGTGTGACTTTTGTCTTTGAGGAGAACATTATTTTCATGAACAAACTATATACAAAGCCTTTATACGCTTT
>JAVYIG010018397.1:0-20286 GCA_035222895.1 Strongylocentrotus droebachiensis | reverse complement strand
TGAAGCTTTCCACATCTTTGACTGTTTCCCCGTCGATCTGGATGCTGCGATCGGTGTCTGAGGTTTTACCAGCAACTAGGAGTTTGGTCTTTTTAACATTTAGATGTAAGTTGAGTTTCTTGCCGGCATCGTTTACTGCATGTGTGAGACTTTCAATTCCATCTTTGGAAGATTCAATAAGTGCTGTGTCGTCAGCATATCTGAGATTTGAGATGTTTTTGCCACCAAATTTAATGCCATAGTGCGCAACATCTGCTTCCCTCACCTCACTTTCTGTGTATGTGACGAAGAGGTATGGTGATAAGATGCAGCCCTGTCTTGCACCTTTTCCTATCTCAAACTCTTCAGTGTGTTCACCATCCTAACGGATTTTAGCTCTTTGGTTTACATAGAGAGATTGGATTAAAGTGACGAGGTGTTTAGGGAAGCCCATATCTAAGAAGATGGAGAAAAGTTTGTTGTGGCTTACAGAATCAAACGCCTTTGAATAGTCTATGAACATAATAAAAGCTTGTTGATCCATGGCAATCACCTTCTCAAGTAAAACTTGCAAACATACAAGCATGTCCCTGGTCCCTCTGCCTTTTCTGTAGGCAGCCTGGTCTTCTGGTTGTTCTTGTTCTAACTTTTGTTTCATCCTGTTAACAATTATCACGAGTAAGATTTTGCTGGTGTGACTGATAAGGGCAATAGTCCTGTAGTTTGCGCACAGTTTTTTATCTCCAGTTTTAAACAGAACAACAAATTCCTGTATCTTCCATTCATCTGGCCAATGGCAAGAAGTCCAAATGCTCGCACACAATTTGTGGAGAAATTTGTTACCATATGGCGCCCTGATGTACATGTATATTAAAGTGAAGCTGCTAAATCTTAGTTATTATATTTTGATGGCGCTAATGTTTCATCATTTTTGTTTTCCTTCCATTCACAAAAAAGAAATATCTTTCATAGATTGGACAGCAAAAAGCCCCCACAAATGCCATGATGAAGATGAGCAAATCATTCCGGATTGTGGCGTTGTGTTCACTGGCTAACTTCATCAATGCTGCTGATCGTGTGATCATGCCCATTGCCATTGTACCTATGGCTGATGTCTATCAGTGGAGCATGTCACTCCAAGGATGGATCCTCAGTGCATTCGCTTATGGGTACATAAGTAGTCAGGTATGTTATGTAATACTTTGAAGTGCATCACTCTGTGTTCTTTACCCTTTTACATTATACAGTCAAACCTGTCTATAGCGACCACCCAAGGGAAACAAAAAAGTGGCCTTTGTAGACAGGTGGTCTTTGTAGATAGGTTCCTTTAGTACATGATTCAATGAGAAACCATTTTTAAGGAATCAACAAATGTGGCCTTTGTGGACAGGTGGTCTTTGTAGACAGGTGGTCACTAAAGCAGGTTTGACTGTACATAGGATTGAAATGCTCATATAGGCACTGTCGTTGTGAAGAGAGATGACTTCACATGGTACAATAATTGATAACCTTTAAACAAATTGCAGCTCTTCCGTGGAGCAACTTCCATGCAGGAAGTTCCTTGTATACTCTGTTACTGGGCCAGAATAGCAATCTTCTTATATTGGCCTTACTGCTGTAATATGTGATGTTTGACTTTGGCATGAATGATTTATAAGCTTCTACTTATTTTTATCTCTTTATTTGTAGTTAAGTATCAATGTTGAAATTTAATTGTTTGGGTGTTGTATTTTTATTGCTATTTCTTATGCCCACCCCCCCCCCATATTTGTATTTCCAGATCATAGGAGGAAAGGCTGCCCAGAAGTTTGGAGGAAAGCTGACGTTGGGAGTAGCTGTTGCTGTCTGGTCTTTATCCACATTTATGACACCAGTCATTGGAGGCTCTTTTACTGTGAGTTCAAGATGATGTTTAGTAATTACTTCTTCTACTACTACTACTACTCCTACTACTACTACTTCTCCTTCTTCTTGTTCTCTTTGTTTTTCTTCTTGTTCTTATTCTTGTTCTTCTTAAGCTCCTTCATCATCATCATCATCATCATCATGATACGAGAAGAGGTAGATCCTGTAATCTTCCTTCTCCTTCTTCCTCTTCTTCTCCTACTTTCCCCTTCTCCCCCTCATTCTTCCTCTTCTCCTCCTTCTTCCTCTGTTGGGGATCAGAGTCAAGCTGCCTGTTATAGGGATATTAAGCAGGTAGAATTTGAGCCTCACATAGTAATGTCAGCATAGATATATCAATTTCAATTCAATTTGAACCTGTATTAGGTGTCTACTCTATGATTTCCTGATCTGTACCCCCTACCCTAGGTTTAAAATCAACATTCTTGAAACTGCATGTAAGTGAACGCCTGAAAGAATGCATGATCACATGACATATTTGACTAATTGAATTCTGAAACCCATTTTTATAAATTTTGATGATTCATTATGTTTTTTGTTAATTTTTCCAGATTCTAGTGGGGTCCAGAATGATTCTAGGGTTTGCAGAAGGTTTCTGCTTGCCGACAATCTTCCATATCTTTGCACACAACGTCCACACAGACGAGAGATCTAAGTCATTTGGTTACCTAGTGGGTTTGGGCTCCCTAGGACAGACAGTGGCTGCAGTAGTAAGTAATACACATGATTTAAAGGGGGAACTATCACCCCCCTCCCATAATAAAATAAATGAATACAATAACTAGATATGTATATTTACTTTGTATATTTGTAGGAGGTGTTGTGGCATAGTCATTAATCCTAGAGTTAGTGGTTCGAATCTCAGCCTGGCAATAAGTTATTAATCCACATTTGCCACCCAGGTGTGAATGGGTACCAGGGTAAAAGAACCCTAGGACTGATTAGCCATATAATTAGAAGGTCTTGAAAATGTAAGTAAGTGGAAAAGTGCTAGATCAGAGTAAGGATAACTTGAGGGCCAGGGTGGTCAAGGGTGACAAGTGTGACAGCTATACAATAAACACTGTTATAATAATATTAATAATAATACATAAGATTTATAAGGCGCCAAATCCACTTGACAATCAAATGCTCAAGGTGCAGCTTGTGCAAAAGATAATATACATGGTAAATACAAAATTGCAATAGGAAAGGTACAGACATGAAAGGTAATGGTAATCAATTATTATTATCATTATCAAAATGTATTGTTCTACTAGAATTTTCTTGATAGCTCCAATAGTTAATAACTTCTTCAGGAACCTATCTTAAGAAATTTGTCTTTGAAACACACTGTATACATGTGTAGTTTTCAAGAACAGGTAAATTAATGAAGATGATTATCTTTCTAGTAAATTCTACCTGTGGTCGACGCTTCCCATGACAATCACTTGCCGCGCACAAGTACAAAACTGTGCAAATGTGATCTATATCATCTTTTCTTGTTTATCCTTTTCCCAGATCTGTCCTCGTCTATCTTGGTCTATGATGTTCTATGTGTTTGGAGCTATTGGTTTGGTCTGGGTGCTGATATGGGTTATGTTCTATCCTAAGGATACACCGGAAGACGATCCACAGATGCTTCTCATGCCAAAGGTCAGTCTAATGTCAAACAAAAAACTTTAGCGCACATGAAATATTTTTAAATATCGCTTGTGGTTCCGCTAATTAATGGAATCATGACAGACAAAACACTGCACTTTTGCAGCGTGTAAAAGCCTCTTGCCATGAAAATTTCCACCTTTTACAAATCTGGAAAGTTTGAAGGGGAACAAGCGTTTGGTTTGACAATATAGTTTTACCAGTGTAGTAGATGATGTCATGCTTGATGTTGGTGTTGGTCAAATACTGGGAGTGGTGATTAACATAGCTCCAGGAAGCTCTAGACGAATACAAACTAAAATTGCTACCGGTAAATAAACAGTTAAATACACTAAAACTGGCTGCAAGGAAAACTTACTTTCCTAACGTATATCCTCAAAGACCCTCATCAACCAAAGATTGAACGGTGAGTTGTGAGAATATAACATCAGAGTTGCCAATTTTTTGTTTTCCTAAAGCTTAGTCTGATAGTTGGTCATGTTGGTGACTTTGTACATTTTTTTTTTCTCAACTGTTAGATTTCCTCAATATTTTTTTAATAGTCCCACTCTTCTGTCTTCCAACCCAATGCAATCAGGGAATTCGCAGACCGCCAATATCTCTCCAACTTGGATCAACCAAGCCTAGCTAGTATTTCTTATAACCCTGTGTTTGTGAATTGGACATGTTACATATATGACTAAAGTTTGCTTGTTGAATGTGTATTCACTTATAGGTTGACACAACGAATAGTGTTTATTGGACGAGTTACATCTCTCACCGTTCTCTATGGGCCATCTACATAGCACACTTTGCCATGAACTGGTCAAACTACATTGTGTTGTCATGGTTACCAACATATTTGCAGAGGCATCTAGGGGCTAATAAACAAGATGTCAGTTTCACAGCTTTTCCCTATGTCATGAATTCCTTAGTTGGAGTTGGTAAGTAAACCAACTTCCCACTTTTATATGTGTTTTTGTTTATTGAAAGTTTGTTACTGATGTGAAGCATGGATCAATATACTTGGCAAATCATACAAATTTTGGTGGTTTAAATTTTGTTAATATCTGAAACATTTCCTTTCATGAAACATTCTTATTTCATGTAGAATATGGGAGATACTTAAAATATTTCATAATGAGATTGTGCTTAAACAGGCCATTACTATTATTGGCAATTACAGACCAAATAAGACCAACATGAAAATGACAAGGTTTCCTCAAGATTTAGATTGGAGATACTACCTGTGTTGTCCTTTCTATATCAGTTTGACATTTACACAAGGTAAAAACATATCTTTTACTTGACAGAGTGATAATCACTTTGCTTGAAATATTGTAATACTTGTTGTTGTTGACAAATAGATTCAATATTATAACAATATTTTTTATATTGAATTTATATATGCCTTTGATATAAGAAACTAAATTGTAAACATACATGTGGAACAATGAATGATGTAAGAATGAAACAAATCAGAAAAACAAAACGGATATTTACCCACGATTTAACTATGGTTAGAAACTTGAGAATTTGAATTGATTAAAAGTATTTGAGAGCATGATTGATGCCATTATGAAGCATACAAAGGTATTCACATAATAATAATAGTAATAATAGTGGGTTCTTGTATAGCGCTCATGTCAGTCGGATCATTGACCCTCCTGGCGCTCCCGATTACCCTGGCTTTAGCTTGATGTTAATGTGAAATATCAACATTATATGTAATTTCTTTTTCTGCAGCTGCTGGTCACTATGCTGATTATCTGATATCTCAGAAGCATTGGACAACATTATCAGTGAGAAGACTGATGACAAGCATAGGTCTCCTTGGACCAGCTCTCTTCATATTCCTCTTCGGCTCTGTAGATCATCTTGTGTTAGCTGTTTGGTAAGAGCACAAGATCAAGTCATATGGGGCGTTGCAAGAAACTTTCGATTGATTGTAAGTTTCAAAACTTGCATCTGATATTTGCAATCAATTGCAACTCAACTTTCTTGCAACGCCCCACTAGTCTCCTAAATTTCCTAGGGTTTTGTTAGGATTAAAGTTATAACAAAAATGTAAAAGTGTAGAAAGGCGACTGTGACTGCCATCTATTTTTTTCATCCAAAAATGAGAAACCTTTGGATTTGACCAATGTAAAATGGTTCTTTAGGTATCACACTATCAATACTTCAATAGTCAATGATCATATCAACAGACTTCATTTTAAAATTATTGAATGGATAAAAGGCATACTAATGATGATAATAATATGCCTTGTTTACCCAGGGGAGCCTCATCAGTATTAATGCTACAATTCTGTTGTTGTTGTTGTTCTTTGCAGTTTCATTTCAATATCTCTTGGTCTTTGTGGCTGTAATTCATCAGGGCACATGAGTAACCATGCCGACGTAGCACCCAATCATGCAGGGATCACATTCGCTGTCTCAAATACCTTGGTGAGTATGTATGTATGTAACACCATGTTTTGGAATAAATGTTATCACAGTAGACAACTCACTGTGACATCCTAATCAGATGATGGGTCAAATGCAGTCACTTGTGAATTGTTTGTCAATATTATCACATGTTTTTTATTATCAAGCATGCTGTAGTTCCAGTTCTGTCCAACATGAGAAATATGTATGAAGCAATGTGCAACAGTGCACACAAAGGGTGATGTGTGCTTGTATCACGTGTGCACTAAATTATGCCTGCTAATCTTTGGTCAAATTGCTGTCAATAATAAAATCAAGCTATCCTTTAGTGAGTGCTCTTTAAAATCGAATAGTGATCTAGGATTTGTGTTGCCTAAATAATAATAATATTAGCTCACATTTATAATGCACCTACTGTAATACTTTGTTTCTAGGCACAGTACATCTAACAAAAATGATAATTGTCTATACATTATGTCTTCATTTATTTGTTATACGATCTATCTGCTCTCATTGAGGCTAGGTGCACCTATTGTATGAGGCAGAGTGTTAGACTTTATATCATTGATGCACACAGTATCACGAGTGTGGATAGATCGTATAATGAACTCATTTGCATCATTTTAATAATACTGTACTGTTAGACCAAATGATTATTATATCATGTGGATAGCAGACAGGCTGGTTGTAGAATATATGTGAATAGACTAATTGGGTAGTAGACTGACTAGTCGCAGAGCAAACGGCAGTTCACCTATGATACAATACTTGCTTCATGAAAACTCTACCCCTTAAATATCATGTGCTTTCCCCATTGTTATTCCCCATCTCTTTTCTCTTCTATCTCCTAGGCAACCTTGCCTGGCATGGCAGCAGGACCATTGACTGCAGCAATGGTGGGTGCTTCAGGTAGATGGACCCCTGTCTTCATTGTCGCCTCGTTGGTCAATGTAGGCGGGGCTCTCATCTATTTCAGCCAAAGCTCAGCAATTCAAGTCTTGTAGAATTAACTGGACTCTCGTAGGGATGCGCGATAGCTCAGTCGGTAGAGAAGGCCTAGTGGTCTCGTAATCCGGTGACCCGTGTTCGAAACCAAGTTGATGCGCTAGTGCCCTTTGGTAAGGCATTAATCCTCATTACCAGGTCCCTCGGAGAGGACTTAAAGCCGTCGGCCGTATGGTTGCTTACTAACAAGCATTTATGTTTTTTTAGCAGTCAGGTAAAATAACCACCACCACCCCATTGTTGTTATAATTTATAGTCCTCAGGACAGAAACCTAACATTGAATTGTTTTTTGTTTAGTTTTATTTTATATTTGTTACCTTTAAAATACATGGCAAGACAGGGGTTAGAAGATTATGCGTACAACAAAGTTCCTACTCATACTCACTTATCTGTGTGTTATATGATACAGAATTATAAAGCGCCTAACGCTTATCTTGCCTCTGCAGTGTACTGCAGCATAAGGAAAGCTCTAAGGCAGTGTATTTGTGGTGTAGGAAAAGTGGAAGGCATCAATTATAATGCATTGTTAGATAGTAATGGATTACCTTAAGGACATATTCAACTAATTTCATTCTAATATCATTTTTTTACCAGAACCTGAAGATTATCTGTTACGAGTACAAACCATCTGTTATTATTATCTTTATCTGCTTTCAATGTGGCATCTTCTGATTGGTATATGCTGCACTGGTGTCCTACATCTATTCATTAAGATCTCTCTTCAGGTGCTAGAAACTTTCACAAATGTTGTGAGTGCTCCACATTCATGAAAGTTTCATGCTGCAAAACAATGAAATCACAATACTAAATTTCGTTGACGGTTTCGTGCATTGGAAATATTCTGCTGTTAAAATTTTAAGAATGTTTCCTGTTCAACAGTTATCTTATACTTTCTTTATCGGTGAAATGGTGGAAATATTATTTATTAGTCCTCTATAATGCCAGCCTACAGTTAATATCTTGATATCTTCTGTGTAAATTGTAATGCTATTTTAATGTACTCAGTCCCTAGGATAGGACTCTAAGCTCTAAGTCCTACTGTTATGTTTGTACAGTGCCCATGTGAAGGATAAACTAATAAAGGTGACATAATTTAGTACTTAATTGATCCTTTCTCTATCTACACTGTTGGTCACAAAAAAAGGAAACCCAGATTCAGCGCTTTGAATCGTCGCAATCAGTGCATCAAAATTGAGTCCAAGATACTCTCTTCTTAGCCGGTACAGTTTTCTTTGATTTGACACCATGATCAATCAAATCCAGTAGCAATTTCTTGATTGATGTCAAATTTGTATCTGGCCAAGTTTTGAATGGCATTGGGGGTCAACGCAAGGTTTGGTTGAATAGTCTATTCCAGATGAATGTAGTCACACATGATGAAAGCAAACCCTGAACACCTGTCAGCCCAAACGTGGGCAAGGGTGATTATGGCATGCTTTTTGAAAACGTCCAATGCTCAGTCATCCATGATCACATGTTGATGAGCAACATATCACATTAAAGATGACAATTTTCGTCTATCATCCCAGTGAAATATATTTCAGCAGATTTACTTGGTTTTTGAGATGTTGGGAGCTTGAATTTGGGTTTCCTTATATTGATTCACATTGTACACCCATACAGAAATAGGATGCATATCGTATTATGTATATCTGTTCAATATACATTCTGTCTTATATAAGTACATGTATATATGATATTTAAGAATTTATTGATGCTTTAGGTAACTACTGAAACTATAATTGATATTTTTACATTTTTTTAGAAAGATGTATGAAATATGTACAGACAATTGGCGTCTCATTCTACGGTTGTAATGTTAAATTTATTTTGTTTGATTTTTAAAGATTTGGGTCGGGTGCCATCTCTTCAAGGTTACCAAGATTCCTTGTTTGAATAGTGTTGATATTCTTTTAAAGATTTGATTAGTGTGAACTTGATTTGAAATTGAATGAGTATCTTTAGTGCAACAAAATCTGCATATGGTATTACAACTTACATATAACAGACTTCTTTTGCTTTGTAAAAGTTCATGACGAAAGTTTTTTCTCTCATCTGTGCTGCTATGAGCAATTATTTATTTAGAAAAATGTTTCCCCTTTATACAATGAAGTCCTCATTTTTCTGTCAAATTTATATGTGTTTCTCAAAAAAATAGACACTTGAACATGTAAATATGTTCCATTATAGCTCATGATATTTCATCATATTTATGTGATGTATACTAACACAGAACATGTAGGCTGCCTGTAAAATTTCTTTTGTATTTAAGAATTTAAAGTTAAGAAATAAAAAAAAATATTGATATTTGCTATAACTGAGTTGTGCAGGTGTTTTCTGTTTGTTAGTTTGATTTTTTAAAGTTGTTTAATCATTAAAGATAAGGAGGGCAGTCACAGATTCAACAAACATTCTGAGTTTTCTGACCAGACAAGAGATCAGATAGAGGCTTAGGAAAATAGAAATAACAATTTAGTGAAAGTTTGTGTGGGACATTAGGATGATGAAGAAGAAAAAATAGAGTTTGTTTAATTATACTTTTTAAGAGGTAAAGTACTTGTAATATAATTTACAGTGAAAATGAAAGTGGTTGTATTGTGCATTTGAAGTCATTGTTCAAATTGTGAGAAAGTTTAAAGAAAGTGATATTAGATAGAAAAGATAGAAATGTTTTTTATTAAAAAGATCATTGCAGCCAATGGCCGAATTGCGATCCATTTCACAAAGATACAATACAATTGCAATTCAAATTGAAATGACACAAAATATGACATAAGTCACACAAAAAAAACATATAGACATTTCATAAAAATTCATAGATCAATTCAATTTTTTGTTATAAAAGAAAGAGAAAGGCAGAGGTATAGGAGAGGGAGAGTTGGAGTGATGACAAAGAGAGAGGAAGAGAGAGAGAGAAGGGGGACGTAATAGAGAGAGAGAGATAGAGAAACGGAGAGAAAGAGAGAGAGAGAGAGAGATGAAGAGGGTAAGAGACAGACAAAGGGTACCTTATCATTACAGATGAGGGGAGATGGCAAGAAACATTCAGCAATGCAGAAAATCGAGATAAAACAAACTATCAAAAGTCTATCACATAGTTCAATCATGGACTGCAAAATTAAAAAAATAAAATGTATATTGGTTTTACGTTTTATTAAGAAGATTTATAAAGTAAAGAAGAGAGCTGCACTGGAAGCGTTTTGTTTTACATTGGTATTGTTTAAACTTGGATTGAGATCTTAGAGAATAAGTGCTTTGTTGTCTAAAAGGTAAACAACTAAACATTCTTTAAATTGCGAGTGTTTGGCAAGAGCATTGGCAAAGTCTATACATAACTGTTTACGTCTTGCTTCTAATGAATGTAGATTTTACGTTTCCAATGCTGCTTCATAATTTTCATACTGAAAATACTAAAATGATTTTGCAAGCTCTTTTCTGAATTCGTTCTAAAGTATATACATGAGTTTTTGTTAAATTACCATTGAAAACCGGTACCCCATAATCTAAAATCGAACGAATGTATCCTTAATATATTAGTAAAAGGTCATCTAGAGGCAATCCATACTCCCTAAGGCAACGAAACATAAACAACTTTCTATTACACCTTTTTGTGAGATCGGATGACTATCCCACTTTAGGTTTGATTTGTAGGCTTGATGAACACAAATTAGTGGTATAGTACTGGTGGTTATTTTACCTGACAGCTAAGAAGGCAATACTTGTTAGTAAGCAACCAGAAGACTGACAGCTTTAGGTCATCTCCGAGGGACCTGGTAATGAGGATTAATGCCTTACCAAAGGGCACTAGCGCATCGACTTGGTTTCGAACCCGGGTCGCCGGATGACGAGACCACTGCTCTATCGCGCCTTCTTTGTAGCCAATGAAAATTGAAGTTTGTTCTACATTTAACTTTTTATAAATGTTATTTCCATAGAGGAACACTTAGACGGATTCAATGTCGTATTATTATTCAATTATTCATATCCAATACAGTGTAATATGTTTAAAGAGAAATTGGCCCTTTTCGTTTTCCTTTTCTCCTCCTTCTTCATCTTCTTCTTCTTCTTCTTCTTCTTCTTCTTCTTCTTCTCTTCTTCTTGTTCTTCTTGTTCTTCTTGTTCTTGTTCTTCTTGTAGTATGTTTTAAGAGAAATTGACCCTTCTTCTCCCTCTTCTCCTCCTCCTCCACCCCCTCTCTCCTCTTCTTCATAAGTTCCTAACAGCTTTTTTCATTGATGCATATATAGTCAGCCTCATTAAGTGAATATTCAAAATAAAGTTATCAACCAAATTTTGAATATTTTTCCTTATGAAATAGTGCCAATCATTTCGACACACAATCTGAGAATATGCATCATGATCGAGAGAGAGAAAAAATTGCACTTAAAGTTGATATACACATGGTTAAACTAATTTTGCATTGATCAGTCAGTCTTCTTTTTTAATTTTAGTTAAAGGCAAAAAGATAGGCGGTGAATGGATATCCTTGCATATTTTGTTTGCTAACATAATTGAATTAGATCTCTCAGGTCTGGCAGGACTCTTAATTGGGGCAATTTGTAATGCCCTAGCTCACCCCAGAAAAAAAAAATCATTGATATTCCACATAGAGGAATATCATCTATATCCACTTTTAGTTCATCTTCGTGACAGGCTGCATTGCCCTAAATATTTGTAATAGATGAATGTGTCTATCACGTGATCGAAGAACATAAAAAACAGTTATTTGAAGAACTCGGAGGAGGAGGAGGAGGAGGAGGGTCGGGGAGGAGGAAACTCTGAGGAGGTCCGGGGGAGAAAGAAGGAGAGGGCGAGCATTCCAATATGGCGGCGATGTTCTCTGTTGACCTCAAGCACCATTGAGTTAACGTTATCATGCGTAGATCGCGGTACATAATATACAGCGCGGGTGCAATCCATGTTTAGAAGGTCAGTTGTGAAAAGCAGCACGCACGTGAAAATGGGAAAAAGAAAGATCGCTCAAAAAATTGTTGAAAGCAAGAAAAAGAGGAAAAGGAATGACCCGATACACAAGACACAGCAAGATGCAGAAAAAGCTGCCAAAGCTGGGCCAGTGGTAAGCCATTTCATTTAATCCAGAGAGTATTCAGGAAGTTATATCGTTTTTACTAATGCTGTTTTTTAATCAAACAGTCCCACACGCCTGAATTGGCGTGACCTAAAGTTAACCTGTAGAACTTCAGTGTATTTTGCATTATTTTTTATCTAGAAACTCAATAATCACTCGTAACTATACCATGCCTTGTGAATGAGAAGAAAGAGCGGCGCTAGTATGGTAAGGTATCCAAAATATAGCCTACTAAAACAGACCCCAAATTTCGGTAAATATATAGATCTAGTCTAATCAAATGTCCAAATAAAGATAATGATTTAAAAGGCGTTATGTTTCTTACCTGTTTTGTGTCAATTTTGTTGTATTTGGGGGAGTATTTTTCGGAAAAACATTGATTTTAATATGCACTTTTTCAAAGGTTTCACGCCAAACCGCTGCACAATACAAATGCATACTGATTACTGATGGTGGATTGCGTGCGGGCGCGCGCCTGTGTGAAGTTATCTACCGTAATGAGGATCTGGGACAAAAGATAATAGTTGCCAATTTAAGTATATCGAAAATGTATTAAATAAATTGAATGGTCTTGATTACAGAGTGGTCTTATTCGTTATTACTATGTTGATGGGGGAGACAGAGAGAAGGAAAAAAGGGAAAGGGGAAGAGAATGTAAAAGGAAAGAACGAAGAGGAAGAAGAAGAAAAGAGGTAAACGGGGGCGAAGGGCTCTTGCCTCCCCCCAGCTAAAAAATAAATAAGAGAGAGAGAGAGAAGGGAAAGGGAAAAAGAATATAAAAGGAAAGAAAGAAGAGGAAGAAGAAGAAAAGAGGGAAACGGGGGCGAAGGGCTCTTGCCTCCTAACCCCCCCCCCCCCCGCCAAAAAATAAATAAGAGAGAGAGAGAGAGAAGGGAAAGGGAAAGAGAATATATAAGGAAAGAAAGAAGAGGAAGAAGAAGAAAACAGGGAAACAGGGTGGCCCGAAGGGCTCTTGTCTCCTCCCGCCTCATTATCTTTATTTGGACATTTGATTATATATTTACCGAAATTTGGGGTCTGTTTTAGTAGGCTATATTTTGGATACCTTACCATACTAGCGCCGAAAGAGCTTGGCATATATTAAGAAATATTACAAGTGTAGGCCTAGACTATTACTTGCATTAGCAGGTGCTGTTGATGTTGTTGTGAAATGTTGTTCGACGCGAGATTCTCGTTCTGTGAATGATTGTGATCATGTGAAGATGAACTTCAATCATCATTCACCACCTATATCATCATTCACCACCTATATCATCATTCACCACCTATATCATCATTCACCACCTATATCATCATTCACCACCTATATCATCATTCACCACCTAGAGTAAAGTACCCGGTAATCGGTCAGCTCCGGTTTTCGGCCAATTGGTTGGATACATGGTAAAATCACTTTAAAATACATCGCATAATAGCATAACACATATCCCACACATACCATACCATGCCAGTGTCACTGAAGAACCACATTTGCAATGAAAAATATATCCTAAAATATCACATTTTAGCGATGTAATCGGCGGTCCCGCTACCCAAATCTGAAAAATCGAGTTTCTTACGCGTGTATGTAAGAAATATGGGTACCATAAAATGAGCTTTATTTCAAGTATTTTTCAGATATAGAGCCCGATTTTGTGCTGGTCGCAGGCTCAAAAGTATCTCATCGCATGTATTAAATCAATGCAGCCGCACACCGCGACGCACACACGATATGTCCGTCTAATTCAGATTCCAACTTCCGATCACCGCTGTGCCTGTATTCGGCCAGGCGAGCACCCGGGAGCTCCGGCGTGGGATACCTGCTCCGCCCGCTTGTGCTATACATCAGCGCAGAAACGCACGGCGCGCGCGAGCGCTTCCTATTGACTTTGTACATGCGGCCGTAAACTGAAACGCTCGGCCGATAACCGGCTCCAAAACAGTGAAAATTGAAATGAATATTGTCATGGCAATTCGTGATTTTTTTTTGGGATTCTTGTTTTGTTTAAATAATAATAATATTTGCTTCATGATTTGAACAAGAAATGATAATAAATAGGAAGTAAAGAGTCCAATAAATAGGATTTTGTCTTAAGTGGCCGAAAACCGGGTACTTTACTCTATATCATCATTCACCACCTATATCATCATTCACCACCTATATCATCATTCACCACCTATATCATCATTCACCACCTATATCATCATTCACCACCTATATCATCATGAGCCACCTATATCATCATGAGCCACCTATATCATCATTCACCACCTATATCATCATTCACCACCTATATCATCATGAGCCACTTATATCATCATGAGCCACCTATATCATCATGAGCCACCTATATCATCATGAGCAGGCGCGTAGCCAGAGTTTGATGTTTGGGGGGGCACATACATGTAATCGATCGAGGTAAAAAAAAGGGGTCTACAAAATTTCAACCGATCCTGGAAATTTTAGGGGGGGCACGTGCCCCCCCGTGCCCCCCCGTGGCTACGCGCCTGATCATGAGCCACCTATATCATCATGAGCCACCTATATCATCATGAGCCACTTATATCATCATGAGCCACCTTTATCATCATGAGCCACCTATATCATCATGAGCCACCTATATCATCATGAGCCACCTATATCATCATGAGCCATATGCATGGACCTGTTGCAGCTAACTTCACTTGAGGCATAGACAAAAGGAAGAATGGAATGAAAAGGAGAAAAAGAAGGGAGAAAGAAGAACATTAAACAATCCAAGAATAACTTAATAACTTCTTATCAAGCATGTTAAGAAAAAGAAGAAGACAAAGAATAGAAACAAGGAGGAGGAGAAAGAAGAAAAACAACAAGAACAAAGAAGGAGTAGAACTTAAGAAAATAAAAAAGGAGAAGGTGAAGAAAAAGAAACGAAGGAGGAGGAATGAAAGAAGAAGAAAAGTCTGCTTTTAATTTTTTAGTAATGGCACACATGTTTGTACTCATTTCAGCATGCTTAGTAGTCCATTTGTATTTTGACAACTCATTACAGGTTTGCAGAGGGAAATCAAAAAGAAGTTGAAAAGGGTGGGGCAACATTATTTCTAGTATAAATAACATTACATGTTTTTTTCTCTTCTTGTTTCCAGGCCAGATGGACAAACAAAGAAAGGACACTGATCTTTGCATCTAGAGGAGTATCCTATAGAGGGCGCCATCTGATGAATGATCTCCGCACTCTGATGCCTCATTCCAGAGCGGGTAAATGCCAGGATGATTGTGGATGGTTTGGTTAGATGCCCTTGACACTCAATCCCAGTCATTTGGCAAGACATTAATCAGGCCCCCCCCCAAAAAAAAGGATGTTGTATTGCCCTTTGCGACCGAGCCAATAATCTTGAAATCTATGGTCCGCTTTTTAGTTTTTTAGAAAAAAAATGTAATGGAGCATTCAAAACTGAGAAATATTAGCCCAAAGAGGGAGTAAAAAAAAAAAAAAAAAAAAAAAAAAAAATATTTCTGACCGACCGACCCATGTTTTGGCACCTAAAGGGCAATACAACATCGTTTCTTTTTGGCCTCACCTAGGTGTTAAAATAGGAACATTGTAGTCTGCTCAACAATGTGAGCAATGTTATAACGGTGCCTGGCAGGAATGCTCCTATGGAGTGGAGAATGTGCATACATTGTGCGGGGGCAAGGCTGAATCTGATGACCAGTGTAATAACATATATCTGTAAAGTGCTAAGAGACATCGTTGATATATTAACCCAGAATATTGTTATTATTATTATTATTATCGTTGTTACCACTCTTATGAGATACCGTATTTGCCGGCGTAAAGGCCGCAGTATTTTTGGAAGAGAAAATATCAAAAAGTCGGGGTGCGGCCTATGCGACAAAAGAGTAAAAAAAAAAAAAAAGTAAGTCAAAACCAGCACGAATTTGCACATATGGGACTAGATCTAAGAACGGTACAATAACTACACATTTCCACACATCTTACCGACAATTTTATCTTGCATTGTTGACATGAAGACGAAAATAAACTTCCAAAAACAACATCTGCCGATAGATCTTGATCTAAGTTCGTGCCAATGCATTGCAAAAGTAAAAGAAGGGCCCGTTTATCGTTGCTGCCGCGAAGTATCCAGCACGCGAAGTCGCTATTTTGAATCCATTTCAATACACAAGAGAGAGGCGCAATGTATATATCACAAAAAACTACATATGCTATCATCAGTGCGTGATGGCCGAGCGGTTTAAGGCGGTGACTTTAGTCAAATCATCATTTGTACGCAAGAGTTCAAATCCTGACTTTGACAAAAAGTTTTTTTTTTTTTTTTTTAAATGTCATAATCAGGGATGCGGCCTATACGGCGCTGCGGCCTTATTGCCGGCAAATACGGTACTCTTTGTATTGATAATGTTTATCCTTTGGCATAGCACCCACTTATCACATAAATGCAAAAAGTTGGGTTACTCACTGTCACTGCCCCTTCATTTTATTACTGTTCAAAGTGATCCTGTATTCTGATTTTCAGCCTTTCAGTACACTTGTCGCCCCAATCATGTGACTTGCATGATCAATCAATGGCTAGTACATTATCATTTGGACAGATTCAGTAACTTATTATGTAACATGCATTTCCAAGTTGGTACTACATACTCCAAATCAAAGTTAACTTCATTGCAGGCCTGATAATTACCTGATTTAAATCTGTTTCTCAATTTTTTCCTGATTTTTTTCCCCCCATGATTTAAATTTTTAATATTTTTTATGGATTTTATTCCTGATATTTATTTTATTTCACTATTTTACCCTTATTTTCCCCCATTTTTTACCAATTTTCGTACTCGAAAGGCGAGGAATGTTGTTAGATGCCATTCCCCCTAATCCTTTCTTTTTTAGATTTTTCTCAAGGGAGGGGGGGTGGTTTTTTTTTTTTTAGGGCTCACTATCATCCCTGCTTCATTTTCACTTCAGTAACCAACCACTGTGTTCAAGTTGTAAGTAAATCTAAAGATTGATATACTTACCTAATTTTTATTTCATTTTCTTTCATCTACAGATTCGAAAATGGACCGAAAAGACAATTTCTTCCTTATCAATGAGGTTAGTTTAAAGTTTTGCTCCAGTAACATTTATTTCAAAGCTGATAATGACAGTAGGTGTAAACCACTGGAAAGGACAAGTAACATATTACCATGAAGAGAATATTAAGAGATAAGACAATGTTTCATGAAGTTTGTTCAAGTTAAAATAATTTCTATAATCTATTGAAGTCATAGTATCTTATCTGGTGTGAGCATAATTGTTATAGAACTTTAGGAAACGGGGGAAATGCTGGAATGATCATCATTTTGCCTTTTCTGAAGGTATTATGGGAAGTCCATCCTGAGGGCATATTTTGCTTATAGAAAAATGAAAGCACCAGTTTAGTGAAAGTGTTAAGTTATTTGAAGAGAGCTTGGCGTTATCAATTTAATCAACTCTTGATATTATTTTCAATGATGGGGTGTAGGTCTGTGAAATGAGAAACTGCAACAAATGTCTGTTCTTTGAAGCAAGAAAAAAGATGGATCTCTATCTGTGGTAAGTCATAATGATCTAACGTAGGCCAATTGTTCAAACTTTATAATACAGCTACAAATCTAGGTAATGTTGGTAGAGAAAAGAGAAAAGAAAAATTGGAATTAAGTTTGATTTGTTGAATACGTCCATTTATTGTTCTATTTCAATCAGAAGGTCAATATGCCAGATACATTGATTGACCAATCATGGTTTTTAAAGACTTTTAAAGTTGCCCTGGGGCCCGTTCCTCAAAAATCTAACTTCTTGACTATCCCATTGAAACGTGTGTTATGACGGTTTCTTGGAACAGGCCCCCGGTCTAGTGTATTTGGGCCAATACAAACAAATGTACAAAGGATTGAAATGATCATTTATTTGAGTATACAGTGTTTCTACTCTCTTAAAAGAAACATGCAGAATGTTAAAGGTAAAGACCAGTAATGGTCATGCGATTGCATTGTGAAAGAAACGTTGTGGAATCGATCAGAAAAGGTTGATCATCTAGCATCTAGCATCTGCAAGGTTCTGGAATCATCAAAATGATAAGAAATTTGGCCCATTCTTCGTAAAGTTACAAGCACTATACACAGAAAGATGTATATGGGACTACCCTATCTCTCTCACCAGACCATGAGAGAGATAAATTTACCAAATATATGAATTAGTAGGCGGTTTCCCGGCAAATTTTTTATCATCATGTATTAGTCAAAACATATTCTTTCACATGATTGGTAATGAGAGCTTCCATTTCATTTTTTGAAATTGGGGCGTTTCCAATACTGGTCTTTACCTTTAATAGTCAGTTATGTGTTATGTTTTGTCTTTAGAATAGTAAATGTAAATTTAATTGTAGAAGAGTTGCCAATTTGAGGAGCTGATTTATCCTGTCTTTTAAGAACTTATATTTTTTCTCATTATTAACAAGATCAAGAATATCTTTGGAATGATACTGCTCTATGGCATGTCGGTATTGCTTCTTCACCATTCTCACAATAAAGAGTTTCTTATTCACACTATGAAAGTTTTATCATTTCTTACTGCTCCTTTGGGAATTTGTATTTAACAGGGCAGCTAACATTCCTCATGGACCATCTGCAAAGTTTCTCGTAGAAAACAGTAAGTTTTTCACTTTATCTGTGGTTATAATCTCTAGTATCTAGCAATTCATAAATAGCTAAAATACATGATGCTCTTGTATCTTACCTTTTTCACTTCAAATGACCAGTGTCTACTTGAAAAGTGAAGTAGCCAGAGATAAACAACAATGTTTCCTGTTATCACATATTTTTCTCAAACTGCGATCTTTAGTTTTAGTTTATGATAAATCAGACTACTTTTGAAATCTAGAAGTGTTGTGTGTGCCATTGATCTTAAATTAAAAATAAAATGTGGAAACACTTTGTTAAAAGTTGATTATAGCAGATTCAAAACCACTATTTTTTGGGAAGAGAACTCTTTTGTCTTTTTATTGCAATGGTCTGCTTCTTAATCATCTCATTCCTTATCTCTGTAGTTCACACAATGGCAGAGATGAAGCTGACAGGGGAATTGCCTGAAGGGGTCACGACCTCTCTTATCCTTTGACCCCCTGCTTTGATGAGTACTCTCATTTCGGTATCCTCAAAGAATTGTTTATTCAGGTGAGTAGACATTGTGCGCTGACTTTAAGATTACAAAGCCTTGGTGTATGATATTTGACCTGTACCAGCTATCTGACCCCAGCTTACTGACCTCGATCCCTTGTTCTGTGATGTATAATTTGACTACCTAAAATTTTATACATGTAATTCTGAATTGAACCACTTTTGAACGGCTTGACATGTATTAATATGTAAATGTAGCTCCTGTACCATTTCATAAAAAATTGCTATAATGGACCTTTCACATGAAGAGTTTGTAAATTTTGGGTTTCAATTCTTCTGTGAAAATATAACATGAAATACATGTAACTTTGTGTGGTAAGGGTTCACAATACATGTACCTGTTTCTGTTTCATTAAGAACATAATTGATTGCCTTAGTGCTTGTGTATTTTCTATTTCAGATATTCAGTACTCCCTATCTCCATCCTAAGAGCCAGCCGTTTAATGACAATGTCTACACATTCACTATCCTGGACAACAGGATATGGTTCAGAAACTATCAGGTTTGTCTTTTTAGCATGATATTTATTAACCAGTAGTTTTATTTTATTTTATTTTCTTTGTTGCGGTAGTTTGACATATTATAAACAGGGATGTGTCTTTGAAAGTCTTCTTTAGAATTATGAAAGCAATTTGAACATCCACAACTTTTTTGTATAGCTTTGAAAATAAAAAAAAAGTTTTGGTGTAAATGTGTACAATTCGAAAGTACAATTTGTTCCAAGTTTTTACATATTATATTCTGCTTTTTATATTTTTGATATTCAATGATGTCTCTAAAAGCTTTACAGATATATATTAAAAAACATTGAGAGAGGTCAAAGTTTTGCTGTTGAAGGTTGGCAATTATGATCTATGGCAAAATAATGGCATGTACTATGAAAAAGCTTGCTATTGTCCTCGGGAGTTAAATGTCTTTTGGGGCAATTTCGGGGGGTAATTATTATCCTCTTCTTGTAAAACAGTGTTGAAGTGACTGATGAAGCCACCACGGTAAAAAAAAATGGTCATTCTGGTTGATAAAAGAAAAAAGTCTTTATGAACGAGTACTAAATACAATCTA